>CAJPEX010000625.1:0-19259 GCA_905338405.1 Notodromas monacha
TCGTGAAACTGAAGATTCTTGTGAAAAGTGTTTTGTACAAATCTTCCGAAAGGAATCTTGTGTGAAAGAACAAAGCTAGCGCTTATCTTTTCGGCCGGTCGCGCACCGGCCAATTGCTGTTTATACTCATTTAATTCCTCATCATCAAATTGACTCGACTTCTGTAGAAACACTTATATTCGAACTCATATACATATTTGAACACATTCATCTAATCAAAAAATTCCCACAGAGCCAGGGCATGATGGACCAAACAAAATAAGGGTAATAACTTGTAACAGAAATTAATGCAAATATTCAGACTCCCTCTCTTTTCGACCAATATGCAGGCGAAAAATTGATCATTCCCTTTTTTTAAAGAAAATGATGAACGAGATGTGTATAATATACTGTAATGTACTGAACTTCGAAAGAGGGTTCACTCGAAAGATATGTTGAAGTTGTTGCGTGAAGAATATTCCTGCAATGAATAAATCTTCGCAGAAAGTCGCTCTTCGTCATCAACCAGAGCTCGATCATAAATTACACAAGGTACATGTTTTCTTCGCAAATAAATAGAAAGATTAAGAAATCGAAGCAAAAAAAAAAGATAACTGATCGGCACTAATTTGGCATTTTCCATCTAAGATCCACCAGAAGAATGAAAATTAAGTCACATACATGCCTATATTTTTTTTTTTCTTGTAGCTTGAAAGATCTTTTTGAATATTTTTGAACTGATTGTTTGGCTATTTTGATAAACATTTCAACATGCAGGGATTGCACAAGATGATTTTTCAACTCGGATTGTGGTTTAATCTTGTTACAGGCGTACAAAATTGCAATAGCAAAAAACAATATGTGTATATTGGAAGAACAGTACTCTACTTGCACGGGTCATTTGAACTGAGACTACTAGAAAATAATCCAAAATATTCATTCACGCTGACACTGGGGAACAAAAGACATTCCAAAGTGCTGTGCGATGTCAATCAAATTTAGGTACTTGTAGCTGAGTTTTTTGTGCCCCGGGAAATAGCATGACTTAATCCTAGAATAAAAATTAATGCTCGAAACAGAGTAAGATCCAACAAATTTTTATTTTCAGAAGGTTTTAACTACAGTATTTTCTTCCTTTGAGCATAACGACTCCTTTTTTTTTTAGAAAGTTTTGCGAAAAGTTCACTGGCGAAATAAAAGTCAACAATCAAGTCTCTTGTTAGAAATTTTCGCATCTTATATCATCCGTATTAATTAAGAGCCGCATGCTTTTTGTTCCAAGTATTCGCTCTATCATTTTAGTGAGTAAATTAATCTTCCAGTGTATGATGCTTGGCAATTGGAAAAAAAATCGACTGAGTTTGACTACTGCATATTCTGAAGACTCCGGTAACGTTAAAACTGCCAGGCATCGTGGAAATCAATCTCTTATCTTCTTTTTTTCAGACCAGGTTTCGCCTTTATTTGAGCTTTTACGTTTTTAGCTCTGCGCCTGCTCACGGGAACTTTGAGAGGCTAAGCATTTGCGGCCTGACTACTCATTTTCTGTAAAAATTGAATGAGAAAAAAGGTCACTTATTTAAATTGAACGTTGGCAACTTTTGTAAACAATCCCACTCGCGATTCCCGGGGCGAATAGGTTCGCTCGCCGATCATGTTCCTATTCGTTCGGGTAACAGGGTCGACTTCTGTGGCCTAACGACTTGGACTTTCACTAGCTTTTACTCGATGACCGGAGTTCCTGACCGCTTCCGTCGGAGGCATTCGCACGATGACAACAATGAGACACGAGGCCTGTAATTGCCAAACTTCTCTGGTTCCCTTATTCAGTTTCTCACTCAGGTTTCCCATCGAGGATCAAAGCCGTACCGCGGACGAGTGCATGCAGGTAATCCTGCAGTTCATGCACCCAAAAAAAAAGGGCAATCCGACCCCAAAAAAGGGTCCGCCGGGAGTCCTTTGTCTGGGGCAGGGCCTGGGTTTTCGCGAGAATTTGCATGCCAAAAGTGTTGTCCTCATTTTGGGGACACACTCGCGCCCCCCAGTGCGGCGCGCATTTGAGCAGAAATTCCGTTCTAGTTTTTTTGTGGTAGGAATCGTAGGATTGAGCAAGAAATAATAAATTCATTTTCCCTATGAATTCATTTGGTGCTGCCCGGTGCTGTTGGTTTTTTTTTTTTTTTGAGGCCATGGGGTTTCATGCACTCGTACACAGTTTCTCCTTTTTCAGCTTCCTATTTTCTGAAGATTGACTCAACAAATTGACCAAAATATTGGACTTCCACTGATTTCAACCTTTTTTTTTGGGACAAATGCCCAGGTGCCATTTGAAGGTCTCCTGAATGTGAAATTTGTTCACGTGGAAAGCCTCAGTCCGCGAAAAGTTGCTGTTGAAAACTAAGAAATTGAAGAGACTCTGTGTTCCAAAATGAATGAAAATATGAAATAAATGAATTTTAGTTCATCAAGTCTACGTACAAGCATAGATTCCCTTTCAAATTCAAAATGAGCATGCGCAAGGTAAATTTATATAATTTTTCTGCAATAAAGAAATTTCAATTCAAAGCACTTTGAAGAAATATTATATGTCAAAATCATGGTCTCACCGCGTACATTTATTATGCGTTCTTCCTAAGCTGAACCAAAAGAAGGTTTTAAAAAATTTCACTGACATATCTGTTTCAATAAAAAAAATCAGTTTTGTTACTCATTTTGCCTGATGTGTACTCACTACCTAAGTCCAAAAGACTCTTGCAGACATTCTTGAGTCCAAGAATGTCTGCAAGAGTCTTTTGGAATTGAGGAGGGTAACAACTGGAAAATATTTTTCCATTGAGGAACACAATTTTCAGATTTTTAAATGCTTAAACAAAATAAACAGAGATATCAGTGTAAGTAAATTTTGGTACCTATTCTAAAACAATGTATTGCTCTAAAAAGTCCTGATCAAAGGATTCAAAGATTGATTGATTTGAGAGAAACTTGGAATATCTTTCCAAATATTTTCTATTTAACCCAAAAATTAAAGCATAATAAGTGTATACAAAGGGTTCTAAGAACAGTTCTTGGAATATATATTAAAATGGCATGCAATTGAGCTGAAAAAATGTATTCTTAAGGTAAAACATATTCTTTGGTGCACACAAAAAAATCAGTCATGTTTGACAATTTCTTTTGAATGTTATGCAAAATTTACCCTGGCAGAGTTTAGCTCTCCACTCCAAAGATGAGGCACCCTTCATGCAGATCTTTTTTTTCCTGCAGCCACCTTCACAGCCGCCAATGTGGCGGCTGTGAAGGTAGCTGTTGATGAAAATGCCACGTTGATTTCAAAAATTCTGAGGGGACAGCTGGGATAAAAAAAAAACTCAACATATATATTTTTTCATTGAAAATATTTTTTCATTGAGGAACACACTTTTCAGATTTTTAAATGCTTAAAAAAAAGAAAAAAATTTCACCTATTTATTCTCACACTTCCTCTAGTTGATTGATTCTTGAATCCCTGTCAATCACCAGCAGTGTTCTGTGAATGCTGGATGTCATCTAAATATTTCAAATACATGTACCCTATTCACTCCAGTACCAGGTGCCCTCCACTACGGCGCACAATAATTTTTTTTAATCCTATCCCTCCTATTAATGCACACACCATTTTAGCAACTCTAAAACAATAATATTAAAATAAAACCCCAAATTTGAATGTAGAATCTGATAGAGCACAAATTGAACTGATTTTAAATGTTTTGGATAAAATAAATTTTGCTTACAAACTTGGTACAAAATTTCCCTTGGAGGCAAACATATTGCCCATCAGAATCAAGATTACATTTATTAGCTGTTGAATTTTTGCTGATGAAGCCCCTTGTTTGCCTGGGCTGTGCAGACTTCCTCCTGGTTGCTGGAATACAGTCTCCCATTGCTTTTCCATACATTGTTTACCAATAGGAAGACTGGTCAAGATGGAAGTCACTTTTTATGATAGCAATTGAAAAAGTGCAAAATCAAGATCACTGTTAAAGCCATTAAAATAATATCAACGTACAGAAGTGATCCTAGCCAAAGGATTGCAAGGAGCATTAAGTAATTTATGAATCAACTTTTCCAACCAAACCATCAAACCAGGGTCAAATGACCATTCTGGTAAAACCAAAAAGAAGTCCAGATATGACCAGCTGCTGTCAAAATTGTCTTCACAGTACTTTTCAATTGTAAAAATCATTTGTCATGTAACCCAAGATATTTTTGAGGCAAGCAAAGGAGCTCTTCATGTTTTCCTGAGAAAATCAGACCTGATGAGGTCTTGTTTTCTTCTGCCAAAATATAGTGACATAACCTCATAAAAATGTTCCCTAACTCAAGAACCCAACAGGAGAAACAAAACACTTCCAACAACTTGTTTTGAAAATTCAAGACTTGAAAACACCAGCACCTTGTTTTTTTTCAAACTTTAAAACACAGCACCTGGGTGTTTTGCATAACCCTTACTAAATTTTTGCTTGAATGCTCCGCCGTTTTCTGTGGTAAAAAAGAGAGAAAATCTTTCAAGGCATGCATCTCATTCAAACAAATTCAAAAATGTTTTGACTGGTTGAAATATTCCTGGCAAAATCTTGTGACTTATTGTTTGTGTATATACAATAAATGTGAAATTGCTTTTGAGGGGTAAACCTTGCAAATTTGACAAACAAAAGGTCAGCCTTTTTGTGGATAAAATTCCTGGTTGGTTTGCACACTGGCTGATGAGCGCTGACTGATACCCTACCTTGTGAATAATTTATTTTAAATCCATAAAAAAATCCAGAAAGATACTGTTCTACACTAATGTCAGCATGAAAAATTGGGTATAGTGTCTGATTTGAAGGTCCCAGGAAATTCATGAAGGAAAAGAATTGCAATTCACCAGGTGATATTGAATGAAATTTAAAACCTATCCTTTGATTTTGTGTGGCATGGGAAGGATAAATATAGGCTTACTGGTTCCTGTACTGCAAAAGATTCTTCAACAGATCCTCTCATTCCATACAGGTGAAAAGTATAAATGAGAAAACATTGACAAGTTACCGTCATGCAGTAATCTCTGCATGCAAAATTGTTCCAAGTGTGTGGCAGCAAAAGAATTAATACCAGCTTCTTCTTGGCGCCTGTAGGAGCAAGGTTGACGCCTGCAGTGGGTCAGAGTGAAAGTCATGAACAGTGAACTACTCCTTTTTTTTCTCACTCCTTGGGAAGGTCGGCATGTCAAAGCTTCTCACCCTTCCTGAAAGGGTGAGGATTGACATTGACCAATTGTTTGGTGCTGCCCGTTTTTTTGGAGGCGCTGGGGGTTCATGGACTCGTACGCAGTTTCGATTTTTTTTGTATTTACCCCGGTCATATTATCGGTTAATCGTAAGGTTATGCAGATTTCCCCCTTATGCGTGACCTCGCACGGGTAATTCTTTTATGTTCTGCTCGTTTGATGTTTTTGTGGGTCGAGGACCAAGGTCATTATGTCCACGAAGGCACAGGTTTTGGGTTGCGGCGTTGGGAATATTGGCGGCCATTGTAGCCGAAAGTTCGAGAGGGAAAATTCGCTTTTGCGGAAGGAATGATTCTCGATTTTCGTGTCCATTTTTATTTAGTGGAAATCAGAGGAAAATTTGCTCTCGAGCAAATTTTGCAGGCATTGAGCAATTACCGTGCAGGCATTAAGCAATTAAAAGTAATTTCCATTAATGACATGTAAGACCATTTTAGTTGAAAAATGAAAAAGATTACCCCTCTTGATCATGGTTCAAAATTCATCCTGCGTGTATTGCGACAATTTTTCTGATGGTTCCTGTTCCCAAATAGTTTTCGCATCACTCACGATTCAATTTACCTTAATTTCCCCGATCCAACCCCAAAATTTCCATCGAAATTTTCTCGCGTGCAATTTCCACCGAGGTTGTTTCCCCGGATCTGTGAAAAAAATCCCGTGGGAGAAAAAATACCGCAGCACAAAAACCCCACAAGGACGATAATCCCGTCGGCCTAAGAATCTCGCGGGGCCCGAAAATCCCGAAGGAACAAAAATCCCTTGTACTACGGAATTGTAAAAGTGTGTCTGGGTTCTAAATAAATTTGCGTCTTCGTTGGGATGGAACAGTTCATCAAATGACAAGACAAGATGGAGACTAGAAAATCAGTGCATTGATCCTTCCATGGCCTTGGGGTGGAAATCTTCTACAGTTGAAAACTTTTAAATTTTTTCTAAATGTACTTTATTGCTATTCATCATGTACGAACATTGAATGCAGTGCTCAGATTGCAATTTTACGAAATTAAATATCACCATCCAACTACATTTAGAATTTTTTCAATAAATTAGAAATTGTGTACACACAGTTATCTATTGTAGATATTGAAGGAGATTTTTCTGATTCAAAAATTTATTATTTTTGTTTTTGCAGGATTTTGGACCCCGCGAGATTTTTAGGAATATGGGATTATCGGCCTCACCGGGTTTTCGGGCCGCAGGATTTTCTCCTGAACCCGTTTCATCTAGGTATAGGACAGAAGCGTAAAAGTGGAACCTCTGTAACTGGAACTTGGGGGGACCAGAAAAAAATCAAGTTAGGGGAACAAGCATTTTTTTCCCGGAAAGAAAAAATAATTGCAGTAAATCTTAATTGGTGATACAGGTGTGCAGGTATTGGGCCTTAAATTGTTCCCTCAATAAATTGACAGGATACGGAAGTTGAATGCAAGGGTTTCTTTGCCGAAATTAATCTTTCACTTCCTTTCAAAACTCATCCAAATAAATTCTCATTGCTTTTCTCATTCCTGTGTCAATACAATTAAACCCAAAATTGCTCCTGAAGATTCTCGTTATGCTATGAGGGTTTGATGAGGGAAAATCCTTTGAGTTGCAAAGGCCTTTGATGCATTATTTTCAAGTGAATTTAGACAGTGACTTGAAAATAGAATGGACTTGAGGAGGTTTGAATTATCGAGATTGAACTGTAGTGTACAAGCTTCTGCTCAGACAACTTCTCAAGTTTTAATTACCTGCACCGTTCCGACGTTGTCCCTTATCGTGAATGGGTTTTGGATGAATGAATGGGTGGATCAATGAACATGACGACATCTGATGCGAGAGGATGAATTACTCCTAGTAGAAGAAGGATAATAAACAAAACAAACAAACATTAAACTGAATGAAGGGAAAATACTCCAACGACGACGTTCTGACGACATTGATGATCATGTCGATGATGGGTCCCGCGTTTTCCGTATATTGTACTGTACAGTAGTACCGAATCCCCTGGTCGACGTTTGCCCCTCGTCGACGACGGACGGCGAGTCCATGCACGTCTGTCTTGGGTCGGTTATTTCTCTCTCCCTCTCCTTCGTTTATTCCGATGCCGCCACCACCACCAACACCACCGCCGCCGCGGCGGCGAGGTCGTTTCCGGACCCAGTATAGGCAGATGGAATGAGGAAGAACGGCGGAGGCGACTCGCGGCGGTGCGGGATTTGGGTTCCGCCGTGGCGTCTTACGACACGTTGTAAGCAGGTGTCCCCGCCCTGGGGCGCCCGTTGCATCACGCGGCATATAAACTATATGCGAGTGGCGGCAGTCGTGATCCAAGGAGGTCTTGCTTGTATCGAACCGCTATTCTCCTTCTTTTCTGATTTTTGATGGGAATGGGGGAAAAAAAAAGAAAGAAATGACCTGGGATTTGCGACTACTCCATATTGAAGGGGTGTCAGTTATTTAGGATATATTGTAGTGGACAGTTGAATGATAATTTTCTTGTGATTTAACGGAAGGTTCACTCCTGATGCTGACATCAGCCTGCGATTATACAGGTTGTACTAGACGATTTGCATCCATATTTTCATTAAATATACTACAGTCTACCATGATCCGAGAATTTAAACGACAATTCGAATAAAACTGCAATAAGTTAGTCTCTGTAATCGTTCTTTTCTGATTGTTGATGGGAATGGGCAAAAAAGAAAGAAATGACCTGGGATTTGCGACTGCTCCATATTGAAGGGGTGGCAGTTATTTAGGATATTGTAGTGGACAGTTTAATGCTATTTTTCTGTGATTTAACGGAAGATTCACTCCTGATGCTGACGTCGACCTGTGATTAGACGGGTTGTACACTTGTACTAGACTATTTTCATCCATTTTTTCATTAAATATACTACAGTCTACCATGATCCTAGAATTTAAACGCCTACTGGAATGAAACTGCAATACGTTAGTCTCTGTAATCGTATTTATTTGGGTTATTTATTTTTCCGCAATGACAGGGTTATTCGAAAGATAAATCCCTTCTCAACCCAGAGAGAATTTATGAAGGCTCATGAAAAATTTTGAATCTGCCACATGACTGAAAACATTGCAACGCGGCGAGGTTGAATTTTTAGACACGACATGTGAATGTAATGAGCTATAAAAGAGTGGGTCTTTCCAATTTTAATTACTTATTACGCTTGTTGACGTCATTTGAAATCCATTCCCGGAAAATTTTAGCGTTGGAAATTTCGATTCATTTGCGAATTCGATCTCAAACGATTTGAAGAAAAGGACGAAAAATATACTTTCCTGGTTGAACTTTGAGCGAGTTCATCAATTTTTGCCGAGAATCCCCTTCCGAATTAAAACAGACAATTGATAAGAAGAAAAATCGTTGCAGAAGCATGTAAATTTTACGTATATGTGGTCCATTCACTGTTGAATTTACAAGAAATTGAGATCAAAATGTTTTAGTGGATACTTTCGCAACTTGTTCGAGGTATCGATTGATCACGAGTCATGACCAAGAACGGGTATGAAAAATTGACGTGAAATATTTAATGTACTATACATCAATTCTAAATCTCGTAATTTTCTCGTTATCAGTGGACGGTCAAAGCTTCTCTTTTTTTTCTTCAAAAAATTAGGCAGTTTGCACTTGGATGCTGTTGAGGAATTAATCAACCCAACATAAAGAATTGAACCATGGCACAGTGGAAGAAAATTGGAAGAAGTAAGAAGGCAGGGAAATCAGCTGGTTTGCAGCCTGGAATATGTAATTAAGGGGTACCTTGATACATATCCCTAGTTTTGTCTGGTTTAATCAGTCCTTAATGAATCACAATGAGACACAGTACAAAAATAAAGCATGACATAATGAATGCCATACTACAACACAAATTCAATGAATACAATAAATTTGTATTCATTGAATGTAATGAATTTGTATTATCAATTGCGGTGAATTGTGTTGATGTAAAGAACAGCTGGTGTATACCTAAACTCGTTGGATTTTTGTGATTGTTATCCCTTTGAAAGATGCAAGGGGTACCTTGATATATGCATTGGAAATGTATTTGACCTTGGTTTTGTCAGGCCATAATTTGCATGACGGTGGCAACAACGGTAGATGTCCATTTCTCCTTATTAAAAAGGCAAATTGGTGAAGGATGCAAATTATGGCCCTCTGGCACCACTGCATGACTCGTCCTTCTTGGCAAATTTCCACGATTGCCTTGAGCAAAAACGCGCTGATGGAACCCTTCACGTATAAATAATGAACTATAGGATACAGGGGGACAGTAATTATCATTGCTGCCCTTGCGGCAACGCGAATTTGAACCATTCAATAAAACTTTTTGCAAAAAAAAAAAATTCAACACAAAAGCGGAATGTATTGTGGGCACTACGGGAATCAGTTCGTCTGAATCCCAGTACGTGGCATTGGCTTTGCTATTGCACATGTTATTGATCTAAACAGATGTCGCTCGTAGAAAATCGTAATTCAAACCTCTTTTTGCACCACGCACAAATTCTTCAGCATCAAGAGTCACGAATTCTTGAAACCGCACGCAGAATGAATCTCTGCAGTCACGAAGTTTTTAATGAACCTATGTTAGACCAGACGAATTCCCGGACGAAATAATTCTTTAGCCTACATTCGTGGAACGTTGTTATATGGATAGCAATATAATGTTTTTATTTTAAAGTTGCACTACTTCACTTGCTATTTATGAGGCAATACTCACATCCTTCAGAACGAGATAAAACTTATTTTTTTATAGCTGCAATTGTATGCGAACCGTGGCAAATTTCGAAATTGAAACCTGCCTTGACCTGAACAGATGTCGCACGCAGTCAAATGTGATTAATGTAATTGCACACTGCCCAATTTCTTCTGATTAAAAAGTCTCCTTTTGATTAACCTTGAGAACAGAATTAAAATATTGTTCGCATTTAATGAAAAAGATCGCGAAAAATACCTCGATTCAAAACTGGAAACAAGCTATTTTTCCTCAAAGCCGAAGGAAAATGCATAAATGAATAATAATAGCACCGCTTGACTGCTAGAATCAAAACATATCAGATCCACACATCTCATCCTTCGGTTTATTCGAGACCATTCAACTTTTCTGACATTTATTTTGAATACACTGCATGTCTTGTCCGATTGTGTTCGTGTTGTGATCAATAAAATTTGAACTTGACCTTATAGAGGCCGTTCCCACGAGGAAGTGACCTTCGTTCTTCGCCCATCAATCCGATTTGGGCAAAAAGTCCTTTTGAACCCGCCAAAGCTTGTTTTCCCCTTTTTACTCCACATGATTCACAGAACATTTGTAGCCGTGTTATTTAAATGTTTGCAAACGTAATCTTTGAGCTGCGATTTTACAGTGAACAGTGGCATGGAAATTGAAAGAGGTATGACTAAGAAGAAAAACAGCTGAAAAGCTCAATATCCATCTACAAAAAATGTATGTTCGAGAGGCAATTGCATGCGAACAGTTTCGTACTTTTTAAACTTTGTACATGTACAACAAAAAGAATATTGGGAATGAGGCGCCCTGTTCAACTAATGCGAACCTAATCTTTTCGTTGCAATTTTATTCAATTTGGCGTTTTTGCAACTTACGAAAAGTTTTAAAGCTACCCTCTTTGACAGGTGCAGAAATAATCTCTGAAACTTTTTGTTGTTGTAAAGAGTGACATGTCTTGAAAGTGGCAGATTTTATTCACCAGCTGATGAATCCTATTTAATCCTGTGTTTATTTCTTTGAGCTGCGATTGTACCCAATTGTACTGGCGTATGTGTTGAAGAGAATTTGTACGAAGTATACTTCCTATAACAGATGGACAAGTTCTGGTTGAACTTCAAACCACATACAGTACTGTACTGTACTGTGATATTTACAACTTCAACCTTCGATCGAGAAAAACAAATTGAATTAGTGTCCTCTCATTTCCATATCCGTTCCCTGTCGTTATTTTCCGGCATATCTTGAAAATGATAGAATTTATTAAATGGCTAATACTGTAAATTCTTTTCTATTCTGGGTTTAATTCTTTGAGCTGCGATTGTACCATGAATATATAGCGTGTCTTTAAAATCAATTCCTACGCAGCACACTTCCCATAGCAGTTTCAAAAAGTTCTGGTTCGATCACATACTGTCCTATGAAATTTTCACTTTCAACCTGCGATTAAGAGAAAAAATTGAATTAGAGTCCTATTATTACCCTATCCGTTTCCTGTCGTTATTTCGCGGGATATCTTAAAAATGACAGAATTTATTAAACGGCTGATAAATTATTTTCAATTCTGGGTTTAATTGATTGAGCTGCGATTGTACCATGAATAAAGCGTGTCTTGAAAATCAATTCCTATGCACAGCACACTTCCCATGACAGTTTCAAAAAGTTCCGGTTCAATCACATACTGTCCTGTGAAATTTGCACTTTCAACCTGCGATTGAGCGAAAAAAGTGAATTAGTGTCTTATTACTGTATTACCCTATCCGTTCCCTGTCGTTGTTTTGCGGCATATCTTGAAAATGACATAATTTATTAAACGGCTGATAAATTATTTTCAATTCTGGGTTTAATTCTTTGAACTGCGATTGTACAATGGATATGTAGCGTGTCTTTAAAATCAATTCCTACGCAGCACACTTCCCATATGACAGTTTCAAAAAGTTCTGGTTCGATCACATACTGTCCTGTGAAATTTGCACTTTCAGCCTGCGATTAAGAGAAAGAAAAAAAATGTTGCATTGCAGTCCTCTAATTTTACTCTTTCTTTCTCGTTATTTTTTGCAGCTGTTTGACCAGCTCCGCGTGGAAGACCCGAAAAGCTTCGAAAAGCTGGTCGCCGTTCCGGCGGACGTGATGGAGCCAGCCATGGGCATGTCGGAGGCGGACGAGGCGGAGATTGTGGACACCGTGTCGATCGTGTTCCACGCCGCCGCCACTGTCAAGTTCGACGAGGCGCTCAAAGTCTCCGTCAACATGAACGTCCAGGGCACACAACGCCTCGTCGCCCTCTGTCAGAAAATGAAGAGCCTCGCCGTGAGTTTATTCCTTCTAATACTGTATATATATATATATTATTTTTTTTAATTTTATTCTTGTTGTTGTTTCTGTGATTCTTTCCGATAAGCGTGAAGCAGCAAGCGAATAAAAAAAGAACATGAATTCACGTCGTCTCGGATCTGAGCATCTGACGTAGAAAATTTAGTGCTGTTGCACTCGGAAAAGTAAAACTCGAATTCAGATGGGACCTAAACCAACTCACTTCATCTTCGGATTTAGGCATTTAATATAGAACATCAGTACTGTATATTAAAAAGGTAGACTCGAATTATTTGGGCTCATGCGCCTTTGCTCGGATAATTTCAAGCTCTATTCATCCATTAAAAAAAAACGCCTTTGATGCCTCTGGTTATTTTCCGATAATTTAACAAATTATTTGAGCTTTAGTGTTTGGCAATTACATCAACATTTCAAAAAGTCAGATCATCCTCGGTTATTTCCCATTTTTTGACTATTTTCCAATCGGCATTTGGTTCTCCGGGATCATTAATGAGCATCATCGCGTGGATAATCAAATTTTTTTGTGAAAAACATTCAAGCCGTAGAAATGAAAATGAAATGAGTGAAGAAATGAAAAGAAAAAATCACTTGGAAATGCCGACTGTGTCACGAACTTGCAGTATGTGTTGCCACAAATAATTTGACAAATAGTCGATTTGTAAAGCGGTTGAAAGTCAAATTACTAGGAACGATTTGCGATTTTGTTTCCTCTGTAGTAAACTAGTCGAATACAAATTCTGTTCACAGGTTAATTCTGTGCCCGGTTAATCAGATCTCGAATCATTTTAGTTATAGAGTATTGTAAACTGTTTATCGTTTGCTTTTTCTTTGTGTTGATCGTGAATAAATATAAATAATTTGTGTTTGCTCCTGCTGAAAATGTGAAATCACTCAAAATATTTGGGTTAATAGCACCATCTGCTGTATTTTCCTCCTGGAATCGGAAACCGCTGGTAATTTATTATTTTTAAAATTACTCAATAAAGGATATGTAAAAATGTAAGAATGCATGAAAAGTCAAAAACGCCCTCAAGAATGTTGTTGATTCTAATTAAATTATTATTAATTTTTCAATTCCCACCATTCCATGAACATTCTGGCTCTTATAGTGAGTTGATGTTGATTGCTTCGTGCTTGCATTTCTGCATGAAATTTTGCTTGATTTGAAGGAAATGAAACCGTTCAAACTGAAGTTTTAGTTCATCAAGACTTTTTTGTTCGCCGGATTGCCTCAAATTTGGTCCCCAACAATCTAAATCTGAGCACGAATAATCCAGGCTTTGTGCCGTAATATACTTTTCTCTTTTCGAATGTGCGTTCCGCTTGCTATAAATTACGTCATTTAATGTGTGTTTATTGCCTAGTCGAAGGAAATAATTTTTATAGATCCTACGTAAACTCGTGTTAATGATATCGTCGCCCAGGTCGAAGGTCGGCCAACGAAGTGTCAGTGTCACTGCATAACAGTGAGTATAGTTGACTTCCTCATTGGCCACGGGTTACGGCTCCGGTTCCGGATGTCCGTTCATTGAGAGAGGGTTTAGGGCTCTTGGGTTGACCTCAGAGTGTTTGAAGGCAGACTGACCAGACTTCCGGGCTCTGCTGGAGTCGTAACCGGGAACGTTTTTTGATGGGCTCCAGCAAATAATAAGGCGTGACCTCGAGAAGCATGGAATGGAACCCGTGGGGAGTGGGAAATCTTGGTTCATGTGTGTGTGTGTGTGTGTGTGTGTATGATGCTGTCCCTGAAACAGCTGCTTATACAACAACGGAAGGGTATACTGTAATGTATATATATAATGGTGACGCAATCCGTGCCGCTGCCCCGGTTCTGCCCCGAGGGCTTGGAGTGATCCAATCTCAAAGGAACTGGGTCGAGGGTTCCACGACCCAAAAGAACCGTCGCCGTGCTTTTCGTGAAACAGAGCCAATCTGGAGAACACGATTTGAAGACATGTACCAGTAAAGTACTATACTGTACTGTAAATCCCGAATATGAGGCATGAAAGAAGGTGACGAAAATACGGATCTCAAATTCCCATCAGAGGCTCGAATAAAGATCAGGACCGCACTTTTAAATATACCGTTGATCATTTGCTCAAAAATACCCTGAACTAAAGTTAGAAAATCAGGGGTAATGCACCATTTATTATTAAATTTATTCAGTGAAGGACAGAGAAGACTGATTATCCTTGCTGATTATCGTGTGTGCTTTCCTGAATAATCAAATTTCACGGATTCAGTAATCGCATATTTAATGTTGAATTATTGTATCCGTCACAGATTTTAAAAACGTGTGGATGAAGAGCTGATACTGCAGCGAATTCAAGGTCCATTTTCGAAAGAAAAAAAAATCAGTCCATTGGAGGAGCACGAAATGAATCAAGTTTAAATTAGTCGAATTAAGTCGCTCGTCGCTTTGTTTACTTGCATGAATATTTGGCACGGCTATAATCACAGTTCTGAAAATACGATTTTTTCCAAAATTAATCATTCGTATAAGCTCTAGAATTAAGCCCGCAAAAATTGCAAATACAGCCCCTTTAGGAGTTTTTCTGCACAAGAACGTTTCGAATGTGAATTGCAGTATATTTTTTGGTCTAGTTATGTTACATTATCTTTTCGGGAGTCTATTGGAAATAAAATCGGGTAATCAAATTTTACGGATACAGTTATCATAAATTAAATTTAAGATTACTTCATCTGTCACAGATTTTAAAAACGTGGTAAGGATGAGCTGAACTGTACTGACATTTCAGGAAATTTAAGGTCCATTAAAAAAATAAAATCAGCACATTTGACGAGCATGAAATGAATCAAGTTTAAATTACTCGGGTTGAATCACTGGTCGCTTCGTTTACTTTCATGAATGTATTTCGCATGGCTAATCGAAGTTTTAAAAATCGGAGATATCCACTGCACGAGCATTTTTCGAATGTAAATTATATTTTTTTGGTCTATAATATATGTTACGTGATCTTCTCGGGAGTCTATTGGAATTAATTCGGGCCGTTAATTCCAATAACGCACACGAGCTCGCCATGAGGAAATCGTAGTCGTAAATCGAGCTCCAGTGGAATGATCGTCAGAACAAGTTCTTCTTGGAAGTGTAGTTGTTGAGGAAGGGACAAAAATTACAAAATATGATAAACATGAGAGGACGTGGTCAACGAATAAAATCCGTGCGACGTAATTCCGTCGCATAATCTGAAGTTTTTATGCCATCCCAGGATCATTTCCTGGACCTGAAACGCTGCATTTATCCGCTGCATCTGCATTCAGCGAATAATTCCCGAGGGCATTTTCATGAGTTCTGCGCATGCCTTGGTAATCTAACAGCCGGTATTCAAGACATGTACTGTACTTAATTTTTCACGGTTTTTTTCTGATCCCCTGGTGCTGTTGCGCAGTAGAATTCTTTCGAAGGCCTGGGTATTTACTGTGAGGTGAATGTGCATTCAAAAATGGCAATTTGTTCAATAAAAAAACTGTTCCCTGTGTTATCCTGGAAAAGCAGGAAGTGCTTTTCTCTGGTTATTCTCACTCTGAAAGACCACTCCCAATATTCAACCTTCCTGTGTGAGATGCAAGTCATTGTTATTCTAAAGTTAAAGGTTAACCTTGTCAAGAATAAATGATTCTTGAGAGGAACACCCTCTTTGCTGTATAGTGGAAAAGAATGATGAGAGAAATGATTCTGCATTTCTCTCTTCCTTGTTCCTGGGTCAAGTGTGTTGTGGGCAACCTTGCCCTCTAGAGGTGTGCATCTAATGCACATTAATATTTCCTCTTCCTGGTTCTTCCCAGAACAGGCAGTATATAAAGAGCAGGACTTTTTCCTGGCTCTTCAGAACCATTCTAGAGTTTAGTCAGCAAAGGCAGGATTAGCTAACCTTAGTACTTTTCTGAAGTAAATCTTTAGTTTGTGTTTCTCAGTCCACTGGACTTAAAGCTTTGTGTTTGTGTTTGTCTTGTCTTGTACAAAAACCAGTGTATGATAATAAAGTCTTATTGTGAATAATCATACACTCGACTCACAATCCTTTCCAAGTTCCACAGGCCAGGGAGCTAGGGGGGGATAACAAAATTGGCGCAGTCGGCTAGTCTGACTTGTAATTTTTGAGGGGGGTGAGTCGCCCTCTTAAAGGTAAAGGTAAAGTGTTGGAAAAGTTTTTTGGAAAAAGTTTTTGGAAAAAGTTTTGAGTCAGGAAAAATCGCGAAGTAGGAAAATCTTGCAAGTGGGAAAAGTCTTCGCGTGGACTCGGGAACTGGCGTCGACCAGAGAGGAAAAACGACAGACAACGAAAAGACCGGAAAAGGACAACTCGACTAACTTCTCCACCAAGAAATTCGGGAGGAATTTCTGAAAGTGAGTAGTTTCCAACTATTCTTAAAAAGAGAATTCTCCCAAAAGTAATTTCTCAAGAGAAGAAGAAAGAGTAGTTTTTTAAAGTCCTAGTAATTGTGGTCAAGAGGTTATCTGTTAATCCTAGAAATAAAATTAGCTTGGGTTACTTGCTGGAGCCTGGAATAAAAGCAAGGTTGGGTTGTTTGCTGTAGCCTGAAATCAAAAGCAAAGGATTGGTTAGCTGCTGGAGCCAAGTTAAAAGCAGTGGGGAGGTTTTTGCTAGTTTCCTCCAGTAAAAGCAGATAGGGTTTTCCTGTTGAGCCTGAGTGAAAAGAACAGAAGAGGTTTTGCCTGTTTTCAACCTAGGAAGAAAAAATAGAAGAGGTTTTCCTGTTGCTCCTCAAAGAACAGAAGAGGTTTTGTCCTGTTTTGCCTAGGAATAAAAAATAGAAGGGGTCTTTTCCTATTTTGACCCAGAAAAAGAATAGAAGTGGTTAATTTGTCAGCCAGTAAAACAAATGGGATTGTGATCTGCTGGGAGACGTCCTAGAGATTGAAAGGTTTTTGTGAGAAAGTTTGAAAAGAAAAATACCTCCAAATTTGTGACTTGAAGAAAAAGAAAATATAGTATTTTTGGAAAAAGAATATTTTTGTGTCCTAGTTATTTTTGTTCAGGGAGAAATTCTTATTTTTGTGTATTTTATTTGAGTGTATATTTTTGTGTGTATTGTGTGTGGGAATTTATTTTGTGGGTGATTGAAGACTCTCAAAAAAGTAATTAGATCTCTAGGATCTGAGTACAAAAAAATCCAGTAAAAAGAAATTTTGAAGTACAAAGTGTGAAAAGCACATTGAAAAATATCCCAAGAATTCCCCCAGAAAAAAGTGTTCTCAAGTGCCCTAAAAAGTGTTTTCAAGTGAGTTTTGAATTTTGAGACTTTTTGGTCTCTGAGAAAAATATAGGAAAAGGCACTTGTTGCCACCAAAAATATTTCTGTATTTTATTTCCCCCAAGAGATTTTTATTTTGAATAGAGTGTTGTTTTCGTGAAAAAGAGAGTCAGTAGAGTGGGAAGGAAAAAAGACAAGCGCGGAAAACGGGAACGAGAAAGGTGAGTGCAGAAAAAAGGGAAACCCCCTGCTGAGGCGCGCCACAGTAATTCTTTACCATGAAGCGTGACACTCCGTGTCATGCCAAAAAATACCAAAACGCCTCGCCCCGGGCCCATAAACTATTTTCCTTGAGACCCGCCAAGAGCACGGGGAACCCCCTCTCGCATGCGTTCATTTTCTCAATTCATTAGTGTTCAGCTCCCATCTTCTCCTGCCCGCCCTTGAGTGGTGAATCTCAACCTCAAACTCTGACAAGTTGACGGAAATATTGAGATAGAATACCCTGCAGTTCAGGACACCAGAACAAACGTTGCAGAGATTGTTTTGAGAAAAACATTCAGAAGGAAAACCACTAGGGTTATCAACAGGGTTAGAGTTCCCATTCTCTTGGTAGCTAATTTGGACCTCACAGTTGGTGATATTCCGCAGGACCAAATTGCTGAGGAATTTAGGCTTCCCCTTGACATCATCAGGGATATAGATATCTCTATTTTGCAAACCCTTCCCATAGAAATCCCAAGAACCCAGAGAACTCCAATCATCCAAAGACCCCAAAGAATTCAAAGGATTCAAAGAGCCCAAAGAAGCCAAAGAGCCCAAAGAAGCCAAAGAGCCCAAAGAATCAAAAGAGCCCAAAGAGCTCTGAGACCCCAAAGGATCCAAAGAAGTCTAGGAAATCCAGGAAATAGTTCCTAAGAAGTTGTGAAAGCTTGTCTTTGAAGAAAAGAATCTTTTTAATCTAGAGACTCTTCCCTAGAAACTTCCCAAACAGTTTTCTTTTAAAAGAGAACCTTTTTTCTTTTCTGCAGAGATGGCTGATGTGAATTTTAAGACAGCTAGGCTGTTGTCTCTCACTGATTATCAAGATCAGTTGAATGAGATAAGAGCCTATGTGTCTGAAGAAGAAGGTAAAATTAATGAAGCCAAGGAGGAGAGGGATAATACATCCAATCCTCCAACTGCTGAAAGAAAAGCTGTTCTAACTGAGAATATTTGCAAAAGCTTTTCTGGGAAACCTGGATTAAAACTCTCAAACCCAGTATAGATAACCTGGAGCAGTCCAGGGCCCAAATAGATGCAGCTCAGGTAGAAATGCTTTCTCAGGTGAACAAAGGTGAAGCTGAGAAGAGAAAGAAAGCAATGGATGAACTCATAGGATTAAGGGATTCTGTTTTTTGCAAGGAAATCACCCTAGATCAGTTTGAGAAACCCAGTGCAGCTGAAACCCTTTTCTTCAAGATGAAGACTAGCAAGGAGGAAGGAATTAAGGGTGGGATTCCAGCCACAAATGCCATCCTAAGTTGAATCCCTGTCTTTGAGGGAGATGACAAGATCTCATGGCATGAATGGTGGACTTTGTTTAGGCTTTCCCTCAATTATTGTGAAATTAGTAACAATCAGATGAAATCCCTCCTTCTCCAGAAGATCAAAGGTCCTGCTAAAGATTTCATCATGGG
>CAJPEX010000625.1:20141-90096 GCA_905338405.1 Notodromas monacha
GGTAATTGAAGACTCTCAAAAAAGTAATTAGATCTCTAGGATCTGAGTACAAAAAAATCCAGTAAAAAGAAATTTTGAAGTACAAAGTGTGAAAAGCATATTGAAAAATATCCCAAGAATTCCCCCCAGAAAAAAGTGTTCTCAAGTGCCCTAAAAAGTGTTTTCAAGTGAGTTTTGAATTTTGAGACTTTTTGGTCTCTGAGAAAAATATAGAAAAAGGCACTTGTTGCCACAAAAAATATTTCTGTGTTTTATTTCCCCCAAGAGATTTTTTATTTGGAATAGAGTGTTGTTTTTGTGAAAAAGAGAGTCTGTAGAGTGGGAAGGAAAAAAGACGAGCGCGGAAAAATGGGAACGAGAAAGGTGAGCGTGGAAAAAAGGGAAACCCCCTGCTGAGGCGCGCCATGGTAATTCTTTACCGTGAAGCGTGACACTCCGTGTCACGCCAAAAAATACCTAAACGCCTCGCCCCGGGCCCATAAACTTTTTTCCTTGAGACCCGCCAAGAGCGAGGGGAACCCCCTCTTGCGTGCAATCATTTTCTCAATTCATTAGTGTTCACCTCCCATCTTTTCCTGCCCGCCCTTGAGTGGTGAATCTCAACCTCAAACTCTGACAAGTGGACAGAAATATTGAGATAGAATACCCTGCAGTTCAGGACACCAGAACAAACGTTGCAGAGATCGTTTTGAGAAAAACGTTCAGAAGAAAAACCACTAGGGTTATCAATGGGGTTAGAGTTCCCATTCTCTTGGTAGCTAATTTGGACCTCACAGTTGGTGATATTCCCCAGGATCAAATTGCTGAAGAATTTAGGCTTCCCCTTGACATCCTCAGGGATATAGATATCTCCATTTTTCAAACCCTTCCCATCCCAAGAACCCAGAGAACGCCAATCATCCAAAGACCCCAAAGAACAAGAATTCAAAGGATTGAAAGAGCCCAAAGAAACCAAAGAGCCCAAAGATTCCAAAGAACCCAAAGAATCCAAAGAGCCCAAAGAGCTCTGGGACCCCAAAGAATCCAAAGGACCCAAAGGACCCAAAGAAGTCTAGGAAATCCAGGAAATAGTTCCTAAAAAGTTGTGAAAACTAGTCTTTGAAGAAAAGGATCTTTTTTTGTGCCAGGTGTGTGCTGGTCAGACATACCAGATCCTGGACTCCACATATTGTGGAAGGTGATCAAAAGTGTGTAAACAGTTGAGTAGAAAGTGCTGTCTGAAGGACAAAGAGCAGTTCTGCCAAGAAGGAGAATGTGCTAAAAGTGCCACCAAAAGGACAAAGAGCAGTTTTAAAGAGAACATGCTTAGTACTGAGTGCCATTATCTTGAAGAGAAGAGGAAGAAATTCTGCCTGAGACAGCAGGAGAATTTACAGGATCAGAATTGCAAAAGAAGGGATTGGATCACCCACAAAAAGGGACAGAAATGCTGCCTAAGGAATTCAGGTTTTTTTTATATGATACAAAAAGAAAGCAAAAACAGAAAACATGAAGTTAAAAGTATAATGTGTGTGTGCTGAAACATTGAGTGTGCAAAAGTTTGAGTGATAAAAAAGAGATATAGTATATTTGGTACTAGAACATATTTGTTTATTATATGTTAGCTTATATATACTGTATATTCATAGGCATATGTCAGAAAACAATAAAGATAATTTCAATCAAAGTGTAAAAGAAATGCACCCTCTAAAATATCTGTACAAGATGCTACCAAATACAATTCAAATTGGTCAAGGACACATTTGCAATTGCATATGGTGAATCCCTCCAAAATAAATTTGAGCGAGCTCTTTTGGAGGCAGCTGGAACCCCTTTAACTTTAAAATTAAAGAAGCCCAAGGACATTGAAACTCCTGCTGACACTAAAGCACAAGTATAGAAAAAGATCCCCAATGACTAAACAACAAATACATAATTAACGTATAAAAGTAAAATAAGAAATCTAGTTAATAATGGCTACAGGACTAATAACTGACAGTGAAACCACTCTTATTGATACAAATGTACCCATAAGTACAAGCCAGATTAAGAAACTTACAACTAGTGCTCAGTTAACTCAAGATGTATGTTAACCACTTTAGATACTTATACTCTTTCTTCCAATAGCCCCAAGACTTTTCAAGCTAATAGTCTTCCTTCCAAATTCTTAAAATAATCCCCTACAGAACAAGCTGTGGCTCATCTACAACAATCTATTTACAAAGCAAAGAAGCATATAACTAAATTTCATATCAGGGGGCCATTTTGAGGGTTAGCCAGATAAGCCAAACTTTCCTCTCCTTTTTGAAGTAATTTTTAACAAGTTTCATTAACTTTTTTTAAAACTAACAGCCTCATTGCTGTGCTTGTAAAGTTCTTTGAAGGCTGCTCTGAAATTTACTTTTAACCAATTTCATGGGATGGTTCCAATTGCACTAGCACTGCCTGCATTAACAATTCCTTCCTCAGCAGACAATGCCATTTCTTTTAGCTGGAAAAATAATGGGATCTTCACTGTTTCATGTTTTGTCAGATCAAACCCCCCAAAATCACAGATCAGTCCAAAATGTGCCACCTTGGAAGGCTTTCCTTCCTCCAAAGCAGTCCAACTGAAACTTGGCACAGGACCAATCAGGCTACACAAGCACAATAATCCATACTTACTTCTGGCCTTTTTAAATATTCCACAGTTCTTCACACAAGCTAATTTTAAGAGCTGGTCCAAGCAACATAAACTGCTGGTAATGATAGTTGACTGACTTGATTTTCCAGAGATTGAATTTATCCTATGTGAAAGGGCAGTTATGCAGCCTTTGAGCAACATTTTGAACTAAAGAATCTATCCAACAATGATTAGAAATTTTTTTTTTAATCTTAAAAAAAAATTTCAAGTAGAGAGGACCACAGGAAAACATCCATTTTTTTGAGTACTGAAGTGAGACTCATCTATTTGTGCATACATCACATCACATAAGAGGTGAAATACAAATTTTAAAAACACATCACATAATCATTCAATGAAATTGAGCACATTTGGAAAATAAAAACTGCCTTGAACACATGAAATGTGGAAGATTTGCTCAACCCTTGGGCAGCAAAGTTGGACTTTTTTTTGCAAAATTTTGTGTCACCTAGAGTCAAATTTTAAAAAATGCCAGCCAGTGATGAGTGGACGGCAAAGTCGGAGAAAATCCTGGCGTTTTTTTGCTCTGCACAGAAAATTTTTGCTGAAAGATAAAAAAAGGAATCCTCAGGGCAGAGGCTTTTTTTCTGCCCCAAATGTGGCTTGGCACTTTTGGAAGAAGTCCTTCATGACCTTCCTAATCTTCTTCCATCTGTGGTGTAGGAAAATTTTGCTACTTTCATTTAGACACTGGCACTGTTCCTTGAAAAGGAATTTGTGAAACAAGGGATTAAAGCCACAATGAGAAGCAACACTGAAGAAGATTTAGAGAAAGCTAGCTATAGGAAATAAGCTGAGGTGGAACAAATTTTTTAAATCTTGCTCATTCAGGATCTCATCAAAGCAATTCCAAGGGATTTGAAAGCACACAACATTTTTAAAGGGTTTTGTAGTGGACTCAAGGCAATGCTACTGGTTGGGAGGTCAATCCGGAAAAAGTCCAACTTTGGAAAATTCAACAGTCTGCATTCCCCTGGATTTTGTCCGACTTTGCCTCACACAACTTGGCTGGGGTTTTGTGACCTCCAGAAAAATGGAAACGTGGCAGTATACAGGAAAAGTCTGACTTAGCCGCGGGATGGGAAAGAACCCTTTGCCGCAGAAGGGTTAAGGAAACATTCTCAGAATATGGTAGTTTATTTCCTGGAGGATGATCTTTTGGAGCTGAAGAGCTGAAGGCACCAGCATTGGAGCTGAAGAGGTATGGAGCTGAAGAGGTATGGAGCTGAAGTCCAAGATTAGCCTCAAAGGCTGTATATTGTGGAAATTGCAGAGGGCTTTGAAGGCACCAATCAAAAGTACAATTGTGAGTCCCTGGACTGGTTCAATGTTTATTGACCAAGTCAGTGTACAGGAGAAAATACAGATTGGGATTTTTTGTTATCAGGGGTCTGAAAGAGGCCCACAAAGTTGAATCCTGTGCTTTCAAACAGGATTAATCCCAAGATTCAAAAGTCTGGGAGGGGTGCAACTGGAGGTAGGAAGGGCTTGGTGTCAAATTGGCTGCACCAATTGCAGGACTTTTGTACAGTAATTCTCCCTCTCTGAAACCAGAAGGTTTTCGTGAGGATTGTGACAAGTACATTGAATGACATGTGTCCCAGCTCTTCATGGTAGTCTTTGAAGAGGAGCTTTATTAATTTTTTCCCCAGACCTCTGACAATTGCGGGAGATGAATGAGAACCACTTGGCTAAGGTGTGCCATGGGTACTTTTGTCTTCTTGTCTTGGGTCTGCCTGCTTTTTAAGACAACCATTTCAAGTCAAGAGTTCGAAACAAGGTTTGAGTGGTCTTCAATTTTCATTCCTAATTTTTTATCCAAAACAACCTTGGGGATGGAAATTAGTTGGACTATTAATTTGTATGAGGTCCACCTGACCATCTGCTAAATCCATCTGGCTGAACCAAGAGGATTCCTGACTCTTTTTAGTGGTCCAAGGGGCACCAGATGGGTCTCTTTTGTCCCCCTTTGGCTGCGGCCTTTTAAGAGGGCAAAGAGTTTCCTCTGGATGAGGATCCTGCGCACCTCTTTAGTCCAACTGCCTACCCCTTTCAGTAGTTTTGAGAAGAATTTTGAGCTTCCTTTCTTGCTCTCACTATCCAGTATTCCAGTGGAGATTTGGGCCAGAGTGTTTGGAGCCATGATGTGGGGTTTGCCAACCAGGTGGGTCTGGGCCACCAAAGAGTTGACTCCATCAGCTCTGAGAGTTTTGCTCCTCTTGCTGCCATGTTTGCTGAGTCTTTTGTCCCAGGGACATGATACCAATTTGTTTTGACTAAATTTTGGTGGATCCTGTCAACTCTTGTTTTGATACATGCATTTGGAGATGCTGCTGGAGAGAATCCAGCCAAGGGTTACCTCTGAATCTGTCCAAAAGAAGACATTGTCACATGGAATTCCCAGGATATTTCTGTACAAGGCTGACTCCCAGACAGGCAGCCAAAAGTGCCACTTGGTTGATTCAGAGCCCTACTGAATATTCAGCAGCTCTTTTGTCACCCTCTGTTTTCCTAGTACTATCTAAGTTTAGATTTTCCGGCCACCATGATTGGGCTGCTGCTTTCATCTGATGGGGAACAACTCCAGGAAAACAAACAAAGCAGGGACAGCATGTAACATTGCTTAGACTAGGCTATGGTTATCCTGCCTTCAGAGCCTAAGGCAGACAATTAAAAAATAAACAGAAGTCTCCTAAAGTTGCATAAGAAACATATGACAAGCAGAAACCAGGCTTAGGATGATATTTTTGAAGAGAAAAGAAAACAATAATCCAAAATGGAAAGTTCTTTTGGAAAAAATGTACTTGTAATGTTTTTTATTTGTGGAAAACTGAATAACCATTGAACATTTTTGGAGAATGTAGGAAATATTGTTCTAAAAACAAAAAGTAATATCAATTTTTTTGTCTAGATTGAAAAATTCAACAGCTTTTGTGACATGGATGGAGAGTGCTTGCCAGAACTGGAAAGTTTTCACTTATTGTCTTGCGGTGCAAATCTAAAAACTTTCAAAATATCTGGAAAATTCCAGAACCTTAAAATTGGATGAGCTATATGGTAGATTTTTTTTAAAAGTGGTATACCTAGTGTAGAAATACCTAAAGTCGATTAGAAATGGGACAAACCTTGTACACAATGCGCCAACATAAATTTACAAAAAATAGGCAAATCTGATCATTTTCCTTGGACATTCAAATAGTGACACATTAAAATTTGTATATATTATATATATATATATATATGAAGATACAAATTTGGAAATTTGGACATTCCATTTTTAGACAAATTAAATCAAAGTATACATGTTGGCATGATATGTATGCTGGTCAAGACGACAAACAATAGATAAGTTGGCACTTTATAATAATTAAATCTGTTTCAATATATACTGCACTGTCTAGGAGTATACATGGATCAAAAATAACGCACACGACCCATCCGTTTATTTTTACACGCCAGAAACAGAATTGCAAAGGCCCTCGTCGTCAATATAAATTTCATATGAAGATTGTTTTCGTAAAAAAAAAATCGACTTGAAAACAGTAGAGGAGTCATCATATCGTCACAGAGAGTATTATCTCATATCCAGTCCTTCGGTGCATGCTACACTCTCGTGCGTCACGCATGCGTCAAACATGATAACCCAACGTCTTGAAATACGAACAGCCATGCTGTGCAGCAGCAGCTGATGTGATGCAGCTGCATGCTTGACACACATGCGTGAAGAGAACGAAGCTTGAATAATAGTGAAGTCATGAATTCTATGCTGGCTGGGATCAAGATCATCATCATGCTGCATGCTGTAGCTCATTACAGTACTATATGACGAGCTGCACTTTATTAACATTCATGAAATATATATATGTATATACTGTACATATTTCATCCATACGTATTATCTGTACTTGGATGATGACGATTCTTACTCACGGATTTCATGATGAGGATCCATGCTGCAGTTTAAAGCTTGCTCCTTTGTACCATGGTTACTTGTGATTCAGAATAAACCATTATATTCCTACGCCACTCTTTATATATAATACACACGTAGGCAAAGTCATATAGATCAACTTTTTGGATTTACATACCAAAAATGCAGCCGCTCAAAAATTGAATGCAAATTGTATAACTGGATATTTTCTGAATTCCAATATGTAATGGAAGCCCTGCTGAGCACCATCCTCCATCACTTTGAAGACCTCGAATAAGTAAAAAATACAGTATTATGTATCAGCGTACAGCTAATATATACAGTAACACGGATACTATTTAATATATTTTTTATAAGAACATAAAACCAGAGAAAATCTCGTACATTCACTCTTAAAATTAAGTAATTGGGTATTCTTATAATAAAGTACAGTATAATATAGTAATATACAATATAATACAGTACAGTACAATAGAAGTATTCGTACAAAAACTTCGAACTTCGTAAACCACTCTTATAGTAAGCTCCATGAAAACTAACACCGTTTTTTCTAACCCTGCCATACATTTTTGCATTCATTTTGCAGTGCATTGGCAGTTTGGAAAGTCATCAGCAGTGAACAAAAGCCAAATTTTTGAAGACAATTTATAATACTGTAATAGTCTTTTCCCATAATGCGTCATGCATTTTTTGAATTCCTGACGGACCAATCAATTGATTAGATGTAACAAAACTTTCCAACAAGGCATAAGACCTAATACGCATGCTCGGAAACTAAGAAATTGCCCTTCTATCTTTATTTTGATGCAATCCGTGGAATAGATCATATTATTTATTTGTTCTACACAATTTTTATAACTGTAAAGAAGCATCAGGAATGTTCTCCCAACTGGGAGGAGTTGCAGAGCCTCTGATCCTTGAAAACATGTTTTAAAGCCTACATCGGAATTGCCTTCATACAAAACATAATCAGACACCCCAATTGCTTTGGCATTGCTCATACTCTCAAGGAATTTCCAATGAACGATGTGCTGGAGGAATGAATGGCGTCCAAAAGAACAGGAAAGGAATTGCACAGAACAAGGCATCTTTTCCCTTCATTAATTCCATCCATTCTGACAAAAGAAAAAAACGATCAGGAGAGAAAGCAAAAAAAATGTCTCGACTCCTGTCCATCACAAAACAATCTTGAGGACGTCATGATGAGAAGATATAAAAAAAAAATGAGATGAAAAAATAAAACACCGGCAACAAAGGAACCAATACACGGGGAAAATGTCCACTCCTGCATCCTTTTGGATACAATTCCTCATCACGTGAATGCTGAATTGTCAGCACAGAACCAAAAAATTTTAAAAACATAACACAAGCCCAATACTTGCAAAATTTTGGCACAATACAAAATCTTCGCAATGACACAACGTTGCAGCAACAAAAAAAAAAAGCCTCCTCAGTATAAAAACGCAATCTAATTCATCCCACAAAAAGTTTCCGTTATTTTTTTGGCGCGATCAGATTTTCGAGGTAATCTTAAGAATTTCGGTTCTTTCTTCGCATGCGGTGGCAATTATTTTACGAACCCTCCATCGATTTCGTCCCACGAGAATTTCCCTTCGAAATCAAATCAAACTCTGCCCAACCGAACTGCCACTGCACGCGAAAGTAAAGCCCCGGAATGGTCAGAGCGCAAATGCACTTAAAATCGGTTTATCGCAGGAAATCAACTGTTTTCATCACACATGCATACCGGGAAACATCAACAGCTTGTGCATACAGCACTTCACCGACCACAAAAAAAAAAGCTTCGATCTCTCTAAAAAAAAAAAACACAATTCTCGCAATTTGTGCGGAATCAGTCAAAAAAGGCGGACTTATCGAGAAACACGCAATATAACCGGGTTGCGCTAAAGACAGACTCGATCAAGCGCTTCCAGTTCTTGCTCCGAGACTTCATCATTGGGTTCCTTCAGAGGTGTAAAATAGGGAGTTGCTGTTCCTCCATTCGATTCCGTCAAAGGGGTTTGCATAAGCAGCTTGTCATTCTCCTCAGCTTCCACGTCGTCCTTTTCCTCCACCGATTTCCAGTCCTGTTATTTTATAGTAAGAACATCAATAAAATGTACTGTATCCTTCGATCCCCGCATCAGAACCCAATGCAGAAAAATCTCGTTACAACTTACAACGCATGTTTGGGGACGTAAGAAAACGTCTGCTATAGTGAGTTATTGGTTGAGATGAGATTTTCAATGTTAATGTAGGAGGAAGTGTTCACTTACGACCTGCGTTTTTAATCAATTAGACCTTGCTTTTCCGTGATTCTCAGATATTTTATCGTTGCTGGAAAATCTGAGAGATATTCAGAAAAAAAATTCGATCAGGTATTCCATTAGTTGCAACAATCACTTCCTTCTGGGACGAAGATCTGAGTGGAACCACTTGTTTGGAAGCACGTTTGTCATTGATTAAAGCTTCCATCCACGCTAAAAGAGCGTTCAGTCACATTTCAGATCGAAAGTTTCAGTGTGCCCGCATGGTAGTCAGGAAATTTCTACCTGGAGGATCTATTAAACATTCCTCAAGAAAGTTCGTTATACTGGAATTTCGAAGTTTGCTACACAGCTGGACATCAATTACAACTCGAATCTCCATAGGTCACTGTCTGAATTAACTAAGTAACAATGTAATGAAACCCTACATTTTCCTCTCGAACCTCCGCAACTCGAATTTTCTGAAGCCTTTCGCCTGTTATTTTCTTGACACAGGAAAGATAAAAGTAATAAAAAAGGAAACTTGGTGTGTTCTGAAAAGATGTGAAAGACTAATTGGGCAAATTAACTTCTGCCTCTAATCAATTCATTTCAGCAACCTGTCAACTCAATCAAGAAACAAATTAAGTCCTAAAATATATATCACCATTTACAATTTCCTGCAATTCTTCCATCTGTCACCACAAAAATGCTCACTTCCTCAACTCAATGCCTACCTAATTCGAATTTTTTTTTTGCTGGTCCCTTTATTGAAATTCGACTTACAGAGGTTCGACCGTAACAATAAGGTTTGTTTTAACATGTACTCTACGCGGGCTTTCCGCTGGGACTTGATGAAAAGTTTGTTATACAGTACTGAAAAATTCGTTGTACTGTAGTAACACGGTATTTGTTGTAACAAGATTTTCCTGCGGTCGTTTCTCGTTTCTCACACTCTCGACTTCCGCACTCTTCTTCATCGTCGGCGAGGACGACTCTTCCCCAGACTCTGTCGGCGGATGAGAAGGATCCTTCGGGCCTGCCGTGTGCAGAAGCAGGAGAGGCAGGAGAAGAATCCCATGTGCAGCCCCAAACATCATCACCAAGCACACGGTTTTGAAGAAGATCGTGAACACGTAGGCTGGGATCCGTATCATGGCCACAACAGCCAGGACGCAAGACGACGCACCCTATACACGAACAAAACATATGTGACAGAACAATAAGACGAGTAAAATACGTAAACCTCCTTTCAGAATTCTAGACCATCGTCGCATCAAAATAATTAAGACGCGGATAAAATATAGAGGGACCCCGACATACGGACGATCCGACTTGGAGGTGTACAGTACTTCAAAATATTCAAAATTATGGACAATTCTATGAAGCCACGGGGATTATTTAAAAATTCGTTTCTTCATTTCAGAATGTATGCCTTCCTTCAAAATAAACAGTATGCTGAAAAGAATCTTCCTGTATTTAGAAGAATAAACAGGCATGAATGATTAAATTTATTGGGGAGAAACTGCAGAACCAAATTTACCCAAATAGAATGCGCACCTTTTTTCTCAAATTTGAGATGAAAAAGGGGGTGTGCATCACAGCTGGGTCAACAGTTTTAAAAATTTAGGAGCACATTGAATAGAAAACTTATTTTAATGAAAAAATGTTGATTGGTCAAATTCAAATTCAATTCTTGCTCAAATTCAATTTTGGGCGTTATTTTTTCAATATTGTGGTTCTAGAGTTAGTAGAAATGGGGTGCGAATCTTAATTGAGGAAGTGATTTCATTAAAAATTTCAACTGAAAAAGCCAAGTGCTAGTGTACTTTACTGAAGAGTGAACACGGTATTTTCCCCCTGCGTAATTTTATTTTTCAAGACGAACAGCACAACAGTAGAAAGGAAGGCTAGGCTTAACTTTAGAGAAGTACTATTACTATATATTCAAAAATGTTCCTTTCCATTTCATCAGAGTGACTCAAAATTATTGACAGGTCTCGATGAATCTGCCTTGGAAGCACTTCAGAATATTCATCATCAATTTCCTACACATTTCCAGTCAAAAATACGGCAATTAAAAACCCTTGAATCTCGATACAATACATTTTTCGTTACAACAAATTTCCCATTCGGTCTGAAAACCAGACGGTTTTCTTGTAACGAGATTTTACTACTCCATGTGCCACTCCAATGTCAGACCTGAATAATCGGCAGGCCCGCAGACTCCACGGCGTCCCGCAGTTTGCCCATCGTCGTCTGTGCCTCCGACGCGATGAACGAGTGCGTGATGTGGGCGGAGAAGTCGACAGAGAACCCGATGCACATGACGAGACAACCAACAGACACGCAGTCCAAACTGACCCCCCACAAGCTCATGTAGCCCAGGATGCCCAGTTCTATGGATACGAGCGAAATGCCGACGTACAAGGCGCACTTGGACTCGGGGATCATGATCAGGGCAACGATCAGCATCACCACTGCGGCCATGCTAACAGTGGATATGGCCGTTTGCGTTGCTCCGATCAGCTAAACACAGAGAGAAAAAGAGGGGAGAACGTCAGTTCAATCATATATAAATGCTCGAAAAAAAAAACACGGGAGAAAGCCGCATTTACGTTTATAATCAGCGATCATCAGTTTTTTTCCTTTTCTTTTAGAAGTTTCTCGCTGCGTTGAATTCAATTCCACTAAGATGGATAGAATACTGTACAGTAAAATCTTGTTACAACGAGCTCCTGGGGACTTCAGAAAAAAAAATGTACTGAATAATTTCATAAAACGAGGCTTTCAGAATTAATGACGGGAAAAAATTGTTCATACCTCAGACCAGTCTATAATCAAACAGATCTTGCTTTTCTGGCATGCTCTGATTTTTTAAGATTATTATTTGAAAAACTGAGTGATCTTCTGAAGAAATTAGCTTCAAAAATGCATTCCACATAGTTGCATCAATATCTTCCTCCTGGGAGGATGATGGTTGGAACTACTTGGAAGCATGTTTGTCATTGATTACAGCTTCCATCCAGTCACTCACACTTGGGATTGGAAATTTTAGACTATGCCAGCCTTGGTCAGGAAATTTCTGCTTGGAGAATATATTAAACATTCCTCCAAACGGTTTGTTATACTGTACTCGAATTGGGAAGTTTGTTATAATGAGAATGTAATAAAAAAAGAACCGTACGGGTTTTCCGCTGGAACTTGATAAAACGTTTGCAATACTGAAAATTTTGTTTCAACAAGATTTTACTGTATTCCAAATCAGCTAAAAAAAAAGAAGTAAAAATCTAATTTTACTCAAGTACCTTTTTTTTCGCGAAATTGATCGAGGAAAGGGGGATGCACGTCGCACTTGAATATAATGAGGAACTTTTGGGAAAACTTTTTTTGATCAAAACAATTGGAAAAAATTGAATTCAGGTTGAATTCATGTTCAAATTTCACTTCTAATCTCTAATATTTTTTACATATTGTAGTTTTTCCGTCACTATAAATGGGGTGTGCGTCTTACTCAGGGAGAGGATTTCCAAAAAATGTATGGTTAAAAACTGGGGTGCGTCTCTTACTCCAAGTTGTGTGGTACTCCAATATATAGGGCACGCAATACTCTTTTAAAAAATTTATACCGACATCGTAGGGGATTTCATCTAAATTTTTCATCACAAAAATAGACACGACACTGCGCAAAAAATTCGATGACCAATCAAAGCATAATTAGAGCAGTTCAGAACCTTCGCATCGATCAACACACACAATTAAGAGAGCAAACAGCAGACGAGTCGAAGACACGAAAGTCTAAACGTACCAATTCGGCAAATGCAAACACCGGTGTGTAAGCCGTCAAATTGTACTGCGGAAATTCGTCCTTGAAAATCTGTCGCAAAAACAACATGCATCCTTTCACGTCCTCCAGTCCGGTCAAGTTGAAAATCTGGACAATGAATCGCGACGCCACAATCCGTCCATCCTCGTCAAACAACACGTCCAAAGAATTCTTGTTCTCTGCGCCACCCCACAGAAACTGCAAGAAAATACACGTGAGTTCAGCAAATTTAAAAATATACGAGACGGCGATCCATTATAATGTACTTACTTCATGCAGGTTTTCATTGAACATCGTCTCATTGGAGATATCGATGTGCGTGTATTCACTGGCAAGTTCAATCAATTTTTCAAATTTCCGCAGCCAGGAGTCCGTGTAGTTGTAGCCTGCATAAAACTGATAATCTTCTATCCGCGTCAGCAATCGTTCCATGTCATCTTTGACAGTTTGATTCGAATAATCCAGATGACCCTCAACCACGATCTGTAATCATAAGAGACGAAGAAGGGGTCTAATGCAAGTTCTCGTAATATAAATTAAAACGGTTTACGATTAACTTGATTAAAATGATTGTTGAAAAAGAATGGTTTGGCACAAGGAAGAAAAATGCAGTACTCTGACATAATTGAAACCTTTTTTTTTGCAAAAGTCACCATGGCGATTTTTTGCTCTTCCCTCGAAAGATGAGGCGCCTATCTCGCAGAATTTTTGGTGTAATCCAGCTTCTTTTTTAGATTTCTTGAAATTGGCAATGCATTAATTACAAGGGTTGCCTCCAGCAGGTCTTCCAAGGTTATTTCACCATTTTCATCCACACCCGCTACATTCTCCTCTCAACTGACGGATTTTAATGAAAATGACAGCAATCCTTGGAATTGATGCCATGTCAATTTCAAGAACTCTGAAGGACTAACTGGGGGTAGGCCGAAAAATCTGCGAGATGGGCGCCTCATCTTTCGAGTGAAGAGCAGAACTTCTGCATAAATTTTCTGAAAAAGATGTCAAACTGAGCTGAATTTTTCTTTTACCAAAGACTGTTTTTTGCGAACGATGATTGTCTTTCAGTTCAATCGCATGCCGTTTTCTAGTCCTAGAACTTTCGTCAAACCCCTCGTAGGCGATCGATCATAGGTGATGAATACTGCACACGGACATCATTCATCATTTAAAAAAAGAGGCTTCATACGCAGTTGCACGAATCGCATCAAGGTGTAAAATACCGGAATTACACAAAGAAAGTCGTTTCTCATTCGTGTTCCAGGAAATACGGCACATTTGTCTCGTCATCCGCAGCATTGAATTCGCAGGACGTTTCAAGGACAGAATCTGAATTAAATAAGAAAAACCACAGGAAGCACTCACAGCAACACGGTACGGGTAATCCATGAAGTCCTCGTATCTGCGATCGTAAAATGATACGTAGTACGAATGATCGGTCACCAATCGCTTCAAGCTGAGACCTTCCTTCAACTGCATTACACCGTAGATTCCACCAGCTAGGTATGCAACGTAAGCGACGACAATCGCCACCTGAAACACACGAATTAATACGAATAAAATAAAAGGGACATGAAAGAATGAAATATAAGTAAAAAGGAAAAAAGAGACATAAAAAACAAACACGAACTCGGCAATTCAGGGAAATTCAGAGGAGACCGAGTGAAACTTTCATTATTCAAAATACTGTAGTGGCCTTTCTTCCGGAATAAAAAATAAAACAAACCGAAAATCGAAAAGCCATTCTCCTCTTATATGAATGTTAGATGTCAAAACTGTTACCCAACTTATTATTTTTTTCGAGATAACTTTTCCAGAATCTCCGACACACGAAATGAATATGACAGTGTACAGCAGTGGTATGCAGAAATTGTTTAAGGGGTCCGCGGAAACATTTTCTTCAGTATAATAAAATCTATCAAAGCTGGTATTGAAGTCTGTTATCTTCATCTTAAGCTGCAAGACAACGGTAGATTAAATTTTGTGATGGAAAAAAGCGGGGCTTTCTCCTAATCACAATTTCCACCAGCTAGAATTATTTATTGCGAGTATTCAATCCAAAAAACCTTCATCGGAGTCCAGCTTTCTAGTTTTTTCATGATATTTCACTAAAACTGACTCACAGGTTTCCGACTTAATTTTGGTAATAACAAATTTAGCTGGTAGGCTTTATGGTAGCTATTGGAAAAATTTCTGCTGGTCTGAAATATTTTTATGGAACTTTGCCAGTCTGCGGGCCAACTAGCAAAAACAAAAGGTTGAGGAATACTGTAAGTACATAAAATCTTGAAAATACCAAGAACAATAGATCGGCTGCGAGAAAAATCCGTAGGTTGCAAATTATGCAGGTAAAATCCAGACGAATGAGGCAATTTCTTCCAAGATGAATTCCCGTGCTCTTGAAAGTCTTGTAACTATGATATTAATTCTCCTTCAGTGGTTAAAAAAAAAACTCGACTCGACTAATGGACTGCTTCATCATCATCACATACAGGTACAGTATTAACTCGTCCCACAGCGCAATGATAAATGACCTGCGAAACGATGCAAATAAGAATGATAAAATATAATTCATAGCATTGCCGAGATCAACTTGAAAAGAGAAATTAACTATACAGTAATATGCAGTAGAAGTTACTCATCAGTAAGTCGAAAAAACGGATAAAAAGATCCGTTTATTTACTCTTCCTGGCACCACTATGAAATACTTCACTGTGTTTACTCAAATACCTCGCGCCTTTGAGTAAGACATGCACCCCAATTTTTTTTAACTCTATAACTTTGATGAAATCCTATCTCCATCCAATGGGACGCGTACTCACTTTGTAGTGAATGAAAAAAAACCAAACTAAACAGTCAAATGGTGATAAGCCGCCATCATTTGTTTGCGAGTTTCGCGGCGGTTTAAAGGAGGTTGGTGGTTCATCAAAATAGCTAAAATACTATGAAAATCAAATACTGTATAATAGGAAATGAATTTTTTTTCCTCGTAGAAAGTAATCAAAATAACCCTGGGATGCGTGATTTATTCTGGGGGTTGCGGCTCAACTGGGTTTGACAGAAACATTTTTCGAAAAGAAGAGACACCAGGATTCAAATTTAAGCATGAATTTAACCTGGTCACATTGCTTTCAATTGTCTTGATTCAAAATACGTTCCAGTCAAAAAATTCACAATACATTCAAGCGCGACGCGCACCTAAACTTCCGACATTTCTAACAATTTTTATCCACGTCTATGACGCGCACCCCATTTTCCCCTCTCGATTTTGAGAAAAATGTTGCGCGTGGTACTCGAGTATACTGTACTGTACTGTATACGGTAAACAAGCAGGAAAACAACCGAATAAAAAATTGCAAAAACACTGAGTATGCGCTGGAAGATACTGCGACCCGCACCAACAAGACATGCGGGTTGAAAAATGATAGAAAAACGCAGAATACGGGACAAGAGAACCGCATTCAACATTCGAATGAAATAGTTTCACGTCATCATCATCATACTGTACAATGAAACAAAAGAATACTGTGCTGTAAAATCTCGTTATACTGTAACATATTTTCCAGCATAACAAACTTTTTCTCAAGCCCTGACTGAAAGCCCATAGAGGGCATAGAGTATACACGTTAAAACAGTCTCATTACAACAAATTCTCCAAACTTTGTAAAATAAACTTTTTGAGGAATATTCAAAAGGTTCTCCCTATATAAATTTTTCAGGCTTAGGCAGGCACAGTCTGAAATTTCCAATCCCAAATGTAAATAATGCTGACTGGTTCTTATCGTGGCATGGATGGAAGCTGTAATCAATGACAAACATGCTTCCAAGTCATCCACACGTCATCCTCCCAGAGTTAAAAGATTGTTTCGAATGATTGAATGATGTAAACGATAAAAAAAATCAGAGAATGCCAACATAAAAGCAAGATCTACTAGATACAATAGACGGGGGTCTGACTTTAAAATTTTTTCCAGTAATTAATTTTTGAAAATCTCGTTAAATTAAAATTATTCAGTGCAGCAAAATAAAAAACTTTTTCTCCCCCAGGATCCCCAAAAGTTTGTTATATAAGTAATGTAGTGACAAAATTTCCCTGTATTCAAATTTCCCTCCAATACTGCATCGTCGCAATACGAATCCTAACGCAGAAATTACCTTGACGTATTTCCTCGTGATGTAGTCGGCAAACTGCTCCCTAAAGAAGAGCATGACGGCGTGGTCGGCCGAGCCAGCCGGCAACCCGGCCATCTCCTCCTTGGTGTGGCCCCCGGTGCACAGCCACACGTACCACTTGCTTTTCCCGACCTTCGCTGAGTATAGCATGGCAAGAAATGGACCGCCGGCATCAGACGGGATCAATAAATCACTGCAATCAATCGTCTCGGGATATTACCTGCTTCCACCTTGGAAACTGCCTTGGTGAAAACGAGGGAGTGCCGGTTGTCTCGCTCCAATCGTCCGAACACCGCCAGCCACGCGCCGTAGAAGGTGATTTGAAATATGTACAGGAACAGAATCGAGATTCCTGCAACACATAATTAAACTTTGCTTCACTGCAAGACAACACGCCCATTGTTCGGGGTACTTCAACCAATAATCCCTTCACAGATAGAGCCTGCAGCTTAAAATATTTCGGTCTTTCCTCCTTTTTTTTCGGGACATCAGAAATTGATTTATGAATATTTTTCGCAACTATTGTCATCTATAAAAAAAAAAGATAACTAACCTAACCTGAATTAACTTGACCTAGCCTATCCTAAACTAACCTGCCAAAGACTACACTAAACTAACCGAACACAAAATAAAATGAACAACCAAAAAAATAGAAGAAACTATCAAAAATAAAATAACCTTGAAAAATAAAATAAAGCACAGTAACAAAAAAAAAGTCACCTAAACCAAACTACCTTTTTCACCAACTTTCAAGAATTGTCACCTTGAAAAAAAAATTGATTCATTGGTTTCCTCTATTTTAAGATGCTTGAACCAGAAGGTAGTTGTCCCAAAAAAGCAAAGGATGACAGGTCACCCGGGATGGTGATATCCAAAAGTCAAATTTCTGCCTGTTGCAGTGTTAGTGAATGACAGTTGAAAATCCAAGGCAAAATAATCAAAAGACTTTCCTCCTAGTTATTAAGACAATCTTTTTTGTTCAATACTGTACTGTAATTATACAGTACAGATTTAGACCATCCATTGCAGGTTATCCAGAACCCCTTTTGCAGGGGTTCTCAAGCGTAATCCTAAACCCACCAATTATTAGTTTCACTCTGACTAAAAAAAATCGTTTGCTTCATCTCACTGCATTTTACTAGAGCAACACATTTTTGCAATAACTCAAGATACTATTTCATGATTTGCGAGGTCAGAAAGAAGCACAAATAAGTTCTAGGCAGTACAGTATCACTCAGACGATCGGTAAAAATTTTAGTTGTGGAATGTTTGCTCTCCGAAGTACTCGGCATTCTTTATCCACATTCAGCCACAAGGTTTTCAGATTTTTACACAAAACTATTCAATACTTTTAAAAGCAGAATAAAAACCGAAGCCCTCCAGCTTCAAATTACTTCTCGCGGATTCGTCTCTCACAGAACAGAATCAGTGGTCTAAAAATTCTGCGAAAATCTCATGTTTTGTCTATACAGTGCGAAATAAAAAAAAAACCCTTCACTGAATTTTCCCTTCTTGAAATACCATCAATTTTTAGTGCCAGCATCCGCGCTTATATTAGTGCCACAAAAATTTTGCCAGGACAAGTGCGGGTGGCACTAAATCGACAAAGCAGTATCGCGATTCGAAATCACACCTGAGTAGACGCAGAAAATGTTGAGAACCCGGAACGAAGAGGTGGCACCAATGAGAAAGCTCAACACGTTCGTCAGCGACGTGATCGTCATGGAAACCGCGGCTTCCGCATACGTTTCTTCAATCCTCTTTTCAACCGGGTCGAGCACGCTCGTCTTCCGCCACGCTGCCAGCATCAAGAACGTGTCCTCCATTCCGATCCCTGGCATTCAAAATAATTACCCCCCACCGAAACTTCATTAGATCACCTGTTTCAATAACCACACACAGTACAATCAGAAACTACAGCCCAAACAATGTATGAAAACAACCACAGGAACATCGGATTAAGCGCTGAATTAGCTGAAAAAGCAGAAGCAAGATCCTTGACCAGCACGACGAAAGCTCTACATCTCTTCAGCCTATACAACCGCTTCAAAAAGTAAAATGGACGATTTCCAGAACACTCTTGGCAGATTCCATTCACACCATATCCATGCACATCAGACTTGGACACCAACCACCATGCATAGATCCGATTCAATGTAATACTGTACTTCACATTAACATGTAAGCCTAACAGGATAAAGCTATAGAAGCTGCTGTGAAGAATTTCTACAAGTACAGAAAGATCTCATTACAACAAATAGAGTTATACTACATTTTCAGGACTCTATAACACAATTTTTCTCAGGTTCCGGCAGAAAGTTCATAGAATACGCGTTAAAACAATTTCATTATGAATAATTTCCCAATTTCATCATGACAAAATTTTTTGAGGATGTGCAATACATTTTTCTGGTAGAAATTGTCTGACAGACACAGTCTGAAATTTCTGATCCCAAATGTGACTGACAGGTTCTTGTTTGTAGCATGGTTGGAAGCTGTGATTGATGTAAACATGTTTCCAAGTGTTTCCACACACCCAAGAATGACGACATTGATGCAACTGATATAATGCATGATTGAAGCTAATTTTTCAGATCACTCAGTTTTTCAAACAATACTAAAATAATAACACGAACATCAGAATGCCTGAAAATCAAGATCTAATTCATTACAGGCAGGGGTGACATGAGAATTGTTTATAATCATTGCTTTTGAAAAATATCATCTTGTCAGTAAAATTATTCAGCACGACAATCTTTATTGAAGACCCCAAAAACCTTTGTTGTAACGAGATTTTCCTTCATTAAGATGTATAAATTTGAAGTTTCTGTTCCAAAAAGTCAAGGAAGAGTCGATCCTAACTAGGGAGAGGAATGGGAATCGTAGTTTTAAAAAATGCTGCGAAGCGGCACTCCCGCAAGTTGATGTTGTTGTTTCAAAAATGTAAGAAATCGTTGACAATTTTAAAATTTTGCCAAGAATCACTGCAGTGTAGACTATAGATACTGAAAAAAACAGACGATGCGCCCCTCGAAATTAAGGCTCGTAACCTTGAAAAGATGACGAGTGAAACCATCAAAGAACCATGATGTCGCACGACTCTTGGTTAACGAGGCTCTTATAGCTTTCAATACTGTAGATAGAATTGTACAACTTTTCTATGAATTCCCGCTACTACAGCGCATTTCTTCCATTTTATCGAATGTTATTACACGAAAAGGGCGAATCACATTCATCCACAAGGAAGCGACGGATCCCGAACAAATTTCCTTCTAAAGAAAAAAAAAAGGGGGCTAGTCGTAGAGCTCGAAGAAAGAAAGGAAGGAAGGAAGGGAAACTAGATAGCAAACCCAGAGGAAAGTAGTACAGTAATGTATTAGGCTTTCACTACTCCCCCATAGCAACCAAAAGAAAGAAGCAGGAAATTCTCCTTATTCCACGCACATCAATAACATCAGTTCGAGGTGCATCCCAGATGAAACATGCGGGCTTCGTGAGTGAGAAACGGAAAATGTGTCCCGCAGCTGTGAGTTGCTATGCTTCCATAATAACTGCAGGCCGCGACATTCTAGACGTTGCGGAACGAAATAGAACACACCCACATGGCACAGGAGAAAATGCCGTGAGTTGAAAAGGAAGAGTCGGAAAAAGAAGAAATCGGACACAACGTCTCCTCTATATACAATCGACGCAACGATGATTGCGTCACGACATAATGAAGCAAACCTTCCGACTTGGTAAATACTAATGAAAAGGATCCTGCGGAACACAGCAATTTGCATTCCTGAAGACATTACATAAACGTCTATCCGAACGAGTATGAACGTTTATGAGACGCACTCGAGCGCCAAAAACGCAATGAATCATTTCATTAAATCATTTCTATTCACTGAGGGGAACTTGGAAATTTTGAATTCTCACTTTCATGCCACGTCGAAAAAAAAAATATTGCAAGTACTGTACAGCGAAGTAAGATCTTGCTACAACAAACTATCAGGGACCAGGCAAAAAATCTTTGCATGGAGATTGACACATTTTAGACTGAAATATCTTCAAACACCATCTTTTACTTTCTGTCGCATTTCCAACTGATACACAGCAAAATAATAAAATTCTTATGGCTTTCTTTCCCATGGACTTGGCGCCACATATTTCCTCTTTTTTTCGTTGCTTACATGTGTTCATATGCTTGGAAGGGGCACTATTTTTGGGGGTTTTCCTTTGAACACTTCATCCCGTGTACCCCGTGCACCCTATTTTTCGGCCTCAATTTCTGGAAAAAAGGGCGCGTGGCACTCCAGTAAATCCGTTACCGGTTTCCCCACATAATTTCGAGAATCTCGTCTCGACAAATTTTTCACGACGAAGAATTTTTCATCAAGTCCAAAGGAACTGGTTGGAAAGAGATTTTACAGTACTGTACACTCGTATCATGGCATAGCAACTCGTGGAGGCAGGGTGATTGGACGTTCGACAGAAGATAAAAGATACAACGAGCAGGATGTTTTTTAAATAACCCGGCGCAACGATTGGTTATTGTAATTAGTGTACACTACCATGCACTATCTTGAAAAACAAACAAACATGATGACTAAATAATGATGATAATAATAATAATACAGAAAAAAAAAAAAAGATGGATACCAAGCATGAGGAACGGCGTGATGTAGAGCACAGTCGTGAACGGGAGTCCAAAGCACATGAGGAATCCGTACGACGAGACGGTCGCCAGGCCCGTCGACACGACGCCGATGAACCCGAGCCAGGGCTTGGCTTTGACCCAGTCCGCCATCATGCAACAGAACACCGAGTAGATGACGACCAGGGTGCCAGCCAATAGACCCTGAGCAGGCACGAAGTACTTGAGCCCGTCGAACTCGATTTCGACCGTCGACGACGTCTCGTAGAAGATGTCCGTATGGTTGAGAAGAGACGCCACACGCTCCATCTCCGACAGGAACTTGAGTTCCCATGCCTTGCCTCTGTTGAAACATCAAACAAAATTTTCATTAAAAAAAGTTATTCCCCACAGCAGGGCCGAATTCCCACGTCGTTTCATCAACTGATCTCTGCGGAAAAGTGACAGCTTCGATCGTCAGCCAAACAAGGCAAGAGAGTTTCGATCTAGGCTCGCCAACAATTTTCGAAACCCAGAATGTGAATTTCAAAAAGCTGATCACGAGTTATTCACTACACGAGGCTTGTCCCAGTTGGACACGACCTCGCACATTCTTAGAGTAAGTGTGATGGTACTGTACAAATTTCATGACAGAACCAATAATGTTGTACGGTTCTGGATTCCCCCCCCCCCCCCCCAGTGATTTTTAAGGTTTTTCAATCCCCTGCATGACGCCAACTCGACTTTCCAGTTACAACCAGAGTTCTTCATCAATGTCAAAGGGCGATAAAAATGTTTCAGGCCAGCTAAAAAAAAAAATAATTTGATGTTGTTGTTGTTGTAACCCGTATCTAAAAATTTTAGAGAAGATGGTGGTGTTAAGAAAACAGAAATATTCCATCCCAGGGTTGTCCCAGTTGGACATCTGTTTCAAATTAGGCATCTTGAGCAGACGAATGAAGAGGGCAAAGAGGGCTTCCCTCAAAAGGGCATAATTAAGGGATTCCTATTTAATTCTAACGCGTACAAAAAAGATGAATGCCTTGACTTAGATAAATAGCGACTGCAAATGATGAAACCCAACGCAGTTGTACTGTACTCCTTCTAAGTATTCTAACGAAAATAAAAAAACCTTCCTTTGCACTAGTGCAACGATTCGAAAACATGCACATCAATAACCATGTTGTAGAACAACAAGCGAAAACTCCTGCATGTTGTAAAACAACATGCAAAAGGGAATAGAAAAATCAAAGGATTTTAAAAACGTTTCCATTCTTAAACGGTTGGAGGCATCACCTTAAAAATCCATGCCAAACATATATACAGTGCATTCAATTAATTCTTCTAGTAATTTATAATTTCTCGATCCTGGCTACTTGGGTAATTTGAAACAAAGAAAGAAAACCAAATACCGTACCATGGAAATTATCAAAAACACATTTTGGAGTCCCAGAAATTCAGGTCTTACTCTAAATAATTCCGAATAATTGATAACGGCAAGAAAAGCACTTTTGCAAGGTTCTTCTCGGTCACAGATTTTGGTTGTCATTTTGACAGGGAAAAGTTGAATGGAGGGTTCTATCGAATAGGTTACGAATTCAAAAACCTTTCAAAATCGCATACAGTATACTGTACTTGACTACACTAGAGGATCTGCAAATCTGAAATTTGAAGAACTAAAACAAAGGACAGAATTGGAAGGCCAACGATCCTGCAGCAACTTTCTTCACGAGTAGTTTCCTTTCTGAAATTAAGGTGATACAGTACATATAAATATGTACAACTAGAATCTCGCAACTTGAAACATTTTACGATTTGATGAACTTGGATTTGGGTCACGTGTTCTTTCCCCACGTGGCAGCTTCAACAGATATTATATTGTTCAAGAAAAACCCCGTCCAACTCTTGAGGAAAATCTCGCATATGAGAGGAAATTTTTCTCGTGCGAAAAACTGAAATAGAATACGATTAAACTGAAACCAATCATTCTTTTAAAAATAATTTGGCGCAAGAAAAGAAAACGCAGCCTCGTTTCACACATTTTTTCAGATTTCTTGAAAATGACAGTAATTTCGAATGGTGACCGCCATTTAATTGCTCATTCATTTCGTCATTTCAATTTACAGCCGCCACTCGGGGTGAGAATGTGGCAGCTGTTGATGAAAATGGCGGAATAACCTTGGAATCCATGACACGTCGATTTCAAGAATTCTGAAGGAGAGGCTGGGCTACACCGAAAAATCCGCGAGATTGACGCCACATATTTCTGAGTAAAGAGCAGAAAACTTGGCCCGGTGACTTTTGTAAAAGCTTTTGGAAAAATACTACGTGGAACAAGGCTACATTTTTATTTGCTTGTGCCAAAGAATGTAATTTTTTCTGAACAAAAAAGGCTTTTAAGGTCAATTACCGTATTTTCTGGAGTACCAGGTGCCCTCCAATAAGGCGCGCACCCCCAATTTTCCGGGTGAAAATTGCCCAAAAAGCTATCCCCTCATATGACGCGCACCCCAGTTTTTGCTGGCTAAAATGTAATTTGTAAATTTTTTTATTATTTGAGCTGCCTCCAATCTCAAATAAATGACTCAGAAACATCAAACTTTTGACCTGCTGCATAGTCGCCTATTTTTTCAGCCTCTGAAATCACTTTTAACTCGTCTTTAGCAGTGAAAGAAGACAAACAAATGCTTGCTTGTTTCCATGCCAAATCCTGGCAGTGAACTAATTTCTAGTGGTCTAGATGTTGTGAAATTTTACGACTATCCTGTTTGGATCCATTGTAAAAATTAATGTTTTGTGCTTCCTCCTTTTCATTGCCTACTGGAGCAGCAGTAAAATGCTCTGGCATTTAATGGCAAATTCCCCTATTATAGAAGACAATTTGCCACATCCTTTTCTTCCTCTTGCATCTCAGATACAATTTTATTATTTCCAGAAAATTCTCTTGCTTGAAGTAATACTTTATTCCTAAATTGCTATCTGATCCCTTCAACCATTATTTCCTCATGAATAATGAGACTGGGTGTCATGCGTTTCCTCTTTATTTTTTCTAATATACTGGCATCCCACTCACATATGATTTTCCAAAATTTTATCCTTGGGTACCCCGCGCACCCTTTTTTTCTGGCTTGAATTCTGGAAAAAAAAAGTGTGCATGGTACTCAAGTAAATACAGTGGATGCCGGTTTCAATTTTTTTTAAATCTCTAGTTCGTTCTTGTTCTAGACCCCCTCGTAAATGTACTACTGTACTCTCTGTAGAGTACCGTGAAATGAACAGGAGATAAAAAAAATAAAACGGGTACATAACACCCACCCCACCCCCCGTCCAACCTGCTGGCTTCCAGATGCCCTCCGGCACTGAGGATGAAGAACAGGCCCACGGCCGGCGTGCTGACCACGACGTCGTCCACCAGTACCGGCTTCCCGATCGAGCCCGGCAGGATGATGTTATCGAACGCCTTCTCGTCGAAGAAAAAGGGCCACGTGAGGTTGACCTGGCCCGACTCGACCTTGTCCACCACGTTATTGATCTTGATGGCTTCCGAGAAGAAGCAGTCGTGGTCCCAGCGGGCGCAGAGGTCAGTGTACGTCAGTGTCGTCGTCTTGCCGGCGTCGTCCGACACCTCGATGCTTATCCCGCGGATCAATTCGTTGACAATCACGATCTCGTCGAAGCAATTGCGGCGCAAGATGTTCCCGCGGTCTTTCGGGTAGATTAACACGTGACCATAGCTCCCAAACGTGGCCGACCTGCCAAATACCGACAAAAAATAAAAAAAAATAAACCACACGAGTCAAGTTTCCATCATCATAAGCAAGTTTCAACTACACTAATGGGGTGCTCATTACATAGAAGAAAAATAAAAATGAGATAGACTGGCTTCCTTCTTCCGGGACACGAGACGATACACACACACACAAAAAGGTCTTGTAGTGTCACGGTGCGTGTCCATGTTCAACAGAAAATACAGTATAGATAGACTAAATGATACGAAGAAACAAGTCATCCCCAGTTATCAAGTCGTCCACTCCAAAAGCACATCCCAGGCACAAGATGATTAAAAGAAATTACATTGAATTTTGGAATCTTCATCATTGATGATAAGCATAACCTTGCAATGTGAAACCAGGAATCTTAACCCCCATGGACAAGATGGCGTAGCTTCACTTACATACTGCACGTTTAATGGAGAGCATTTCTGTGACAGAAATTCAAAATGCTGCTAGCTGAACTGTTACGAAATTTCTACGCAAAGACACGACGTTTCTAAGCAAACAACGCCCTCAAATAAGTATACCGAATCTTGAAGTGATCAATGACCCATGGAATCAATCATTTTCAATTTTTTTTCAAACTTTGTAAACGACTAACAATTAATCACACGATGATTGGACAGTGGTCTAATATTCCGAATGCAGTAAAATAAAACAAAATATTAGCCTTCCTGCACTGATTCAAAACATGAACGAAACTGCAGTTGCATGCAACAGTCGAATAAAATAATCGGAGAAGTCTATGCTCTATGGAACACCGATGGTAATACAATGAAATTCTGCCAAAAACCATTTTTATCACAAGATTCGTTGTGTCATGAACACTGTTTCTTCGTCCAAGAGTTTCTTCATAGGGACAACGTCATAAAGATTCCATTAGAACGAACTAGTTTTCTTGTGCAATCTCGGTCTAACGCATTTTCATTTCGATCATGTGAGCAAACCTTTTCGCACAACGCCTGAAAAACCAACTGATGATGCCTGATTGAAAAACCTTAATAAAATACAAATTATAATCTTTTCGTGCAGTGAACTTAGTAATCCAAGAAGTAAATACTGTCGGAATCAAAAATATCAGCTTTACATCAGAATATAAAAAATTTGTCAATTTTCCTAAGGGAAATTACGATAAGTTTCAAATGATACTGCTTCATTTCAGAGAACGCACATTTCTTAGTGAATGAATACTCTTTGAAGATGGATTTTTGATTTCTTTCGCCCATGTTTCAGTTACTATATACGTATTGGCAGAACAGTATTTTCATTTAGAAAATTTAGGAAAGAGAAGTCTGAAATAAGAAAATTATGCACATTTTATATTTTGAAAAGAAGTTGGAAGTTTGGGCAATTCTTCACAAACCTGTGATTGCGGATGTGCAGTACAGCACTTTGAAACATAGATCACCCGTTTCTCATAAAATGTTAGCACTACATGATCGAAGTACCGTACTGTACCATGACTAATATAACGGGTTATTTTATCAGGTCCTAGGAAGTTCGTCATAAATAGATTTTATTGCATTTGTTCAAGTTCAGTACATTTTTAACGACTTGTAGATAAAATCCTTTCCAATAACTCATAGAGGAAACGGAAATTCGGTCATCAGCCAAGAAAATTCCTCGGAATCGTTCAGGATAAGCAGATGCAGTTATTGGAAATAAACGCAGGGTCAACCTCAGAACAAGTAAGCACCGGTGCTATAAATATCAACGAATGTCCGAATGACCCAAGTTCATTTACATTCAAGTTCAGTTCAGTTCAGTTCTCTGTATATATACGCTACGAATTTCAGCGGCGAGGTGCCACTGACTCGAGCGTCAAGTTCAGCAAGCAGAGAAAGATGTCTCGTTACGCCTCTGAAGAACCTGATCCACCGATCCAGACAGCAAATCATGCAGGTCATGCATAAGCAACCAAAAACCACTCGCTTTATTCGGGTGTCCACAAGCGTTTCAAGGCTCTCAAGGAGACGACATCTCAGGGCTACGGAATTATTCACACCAGGAACACACACGTCCCTTGAAATCAGTGCACCCAACGCGGGATGCGGAAACAGTGTGTCCCGAATTGTCCCGTCTACCAACCCAATGTCGAAGGTATACTGTACTTCCCACATCCAACGCAAAATGGAAAAGTTTCAATTTTTCAAAAGGTTGACATCTCCTCGACAAATTAAGCTTTTACCCATACAGTGGACCCTTGGTTGAGAAACTCAATTGGTTCAAGACAAGAGTTTGATTGTCAACCGAATTTGATTTTCCCATAGACATCAATGGGGAAGAATTTAATCCATTCCGCGAACCCAAAAAGACAATTGAAAATTGAGTATAAAAAATGCAAGACCATCAACCATAATAAGAAATGGTCGTTGCTGCATCTTATATGAGCCCAGAATGTTTTTACAGCCTTACATGTAAGTAGCACAGGTGGAAACGATGATTAACAGCTTCATATCCAGAGAAACACACACTGTAGGATACATGTCATGTGAGAACGAAAATTTATTTTTTTAGTGCGGCAATTAATGATCAAGTAGACCTTTCTAACAATTGAACAACTAGAACAACCAAGCACAGAAAAGCATGCATGAATACTGTAGTTGAAAAAATTTAAAAACACAAGATTGCATATACTGTAATAAATTGACAAGATGAAGGGATTTTCATATCAGTACATAGGTGAATTACTTGCACTTAGATTGTACCATAAACTTCAGCCTTATTTTCGAAATTTTCCCCAGAAAAAAGTTCATTGACAGAATTCTGGTTTGTTACTCGAAGGATTTTTTCTCAACACCAAAAGTTTGTTAGCTAAAAGATTTATAATCTTGGCAGTTTGTTAACTGTTGGTCAACTGTATTTACTTGAGTACCACGGGCGGCACGGTTTTTCAGTCAAAATTTTTTATGAAGTCTAGCCCTGGGTGAGATGCGCAACTCATTTTCAGTGACTTTGAAACTGCAACTTCTCAAAGTGCTCTAATAACATCCGAATTTGGATTTAGACAGGATTAGATCCAGAATTCAACTAATTTTCAACTGCTTCCATCACAGTAAGTTTTCCATTGAAATTGGAAAAATTTCCATTCAAAATTAAATACTGTATAAAGCACACCTGAGCTTCCAAATTTGAAAAAAAAAAAAAAACCTATACCCAACTATGACGCGCATCCTTTCTCCCTCCCAATTTCGACAACAAGGGTGCAACAAGAATCAGACATCAGCTTCATTAATAAATTCACACTACAGTACTTCATAATCCAAAACAGACTAATTTTATGCTTCTTTTTCAGTTTTCTTTTTGTCAGGAAAACTTGTGAGTATCCCTTGCTTCTTAGGCTCCTTTTCATATAATCTCATAAGATCAGATTCTGCGTGGTTTTCTTTCGCACATTTATTTTCTGCATCTCAAAGTTAAAAAAATAATAAGTTCATACAACTTTTAGGGGACTCTATCAACAGGAAAACCCATTAAATATGTCGCCATTCAAGTCTATTCCAACATAAGGAACAGGTCCTGGCACCGATTACGTCCGCATCTCGGGACCCCAATACGCACAGTATAACGTCACAGATCGCCTAATGAACCTGGAACGAGCAATTTCCGATTCATTTCGGCAGGCTTGATCTTAATACAGCGCCGAACTAACTTTCGAATGATGCCGGTTTTCCCCGGGATATTTTTTTCGTCACTGGAAAAGCTTTCCATAATTCTACATCCGCTAAACAGCGACTCCAGAGATAAAGCACGTCGTCAACAGGGTATCCACGACACACAGCGGTATTATTCGGGGTGTGCCATATGGACGACCAACAATGCATATCTACCCTCCACAATGAGCGAGGAACACAGCTTGGTGTTATTTTAGCCTTCTGCGGAACAATGCGTGACATTCACACTGGGTCTTCCGTGCAACGCCCTAAAAGTTTCAACACATGGCTCCGACATACGAACGATTCGACTTAGAGACACTTGTAACTGAAAAAGATGTAACCGGGATCCTGGAAATATTTCGAGGTACGGACAATTTGCCTGAATGTCCAGAAAAATTAAGGAATTTTTGAAAATTTCCGAAATCTCTTATATCTTGAGCACTTTCATTCGTCCATCAACTGTGTCCGAAGTGGTGATATATGCGTAATTTTTGCTTTTCGGACTCCCCTTTTGATTCCCAGCCAAAAACCTCACAAAAAATGGCGGCGATTTATCGACGGTTGACCGTACTGCACTAATTTCATTATGAATACACAATGAAATCGAAGAAAATTGCAGTGCAGGAGCATTATTCGATCACAAACAAACAAACTAGGACAAAAGTTCCCGAACGCTGTTTCTGAAAAGATAGCACGTAGGGCAAGCGGGTGCCATTCTGCGCATAAAGAAGGGAAGCAAATAAAAATTCGTCAACACGTTCAAACAGAAAGTTGACTTTCAAAATCCATTCCCATGAGCGCGGTTAGAATCGATAAATATCAAAGATATCGCATGAAAAAAAGGGCAGATCGTTTTCCTCCACTTCCTCAGCCATCGGGTCATTTCATCAATAAAATCCATCACTTCATATGAGCCAACAGAAAAGTCTGAAAACAATGTAAAGAAGGGAATTCAACCTATAATCTCGCTAATAGGATTTCCGTAAATTATGCGCGCAAAAACAAATTCATGTCATTCGAACACCACATGAAAGAGGCACCATATTGTGAAAGGCCAAGTTCCGTAAGTAATTTTAGTCAACGTTATTTTGGACTTGATTCAGCGAAAAAAATGAAAATGAAACTACAGTAAATAGTCCCCGATAAGCCATACATAAGAACATGTTCCGCACGAAATGCTCAATATATATTTTGTATTTTTCTGAAATAAAGTATTTCGCGAGCCAAAAAATCGTGAGTAAACCGGAACACGAGAAAGAGAGAGAGAAATACATGATAACCATAATTTCCAGACAAAAATCCAATCCAATAATCGGACCTGTGAAAAATCGTTATAGCGAAGAATTCGTTAAATTGAGATGCATGGTTTCTGAACATTTATGATCACGATTTCGTGGGAAACAATAATTGCTGTACAGCATTTCCAGCTCATTTTTTTAAATAATAGAGAAGAAATAAAACTTTTTAATAAAATTCTCTGGTTTCAGATCTTTCCTCGCCTAAATTTCGTAAAATGTACTGAATTGACAGAAATGCAGACCAAAAACAAAAAAATATGCATGCGTAAGACAAGCATTTACTGTACTCCATAAAAGTTTCATGCCCACTTTAATACAACAGTACTGTTTCAAACATTTTTTCCAAATATGCATTCCTGAAATCTGAAATAAAGCCTAAAAGTTTGTATCAAGAACATCATGCTTCATTATTCGTTTAATGAGGCAAAATCTTCCGTACAATAAGATTATAATTTATCTTCTATGATTTTGTATCGTCGAGAGTATTGGTGATAAGTTTCAAACTGATTTTTTTCATAACATTGTTCTCGTAAAGAAAATGTCAAGACCAAGAAAAAATCGTTGAAATGGAATTTTACAGTAGAAGGTACTGCATATGCCTCGTTGGAGGACATACGAGGGTTCTAACCAAAGTTTTCGGAATGAAAATGGCGTCTAATCGAGCTGAAAACAAAAAATTATTCTTTAGGGGAAACATATTCTTTGGCACAAAAAAATCAGCCCTGTTTGACAATTTTTTTCATTGTTTTGCAAAATTCACCCTGGCAGAGTTTTGCTATCCACTCAACAAATGAGGCGCCCTTCCAGCAGTTTTTTTTTTGTAGCCCAGCTTTCCCCGAAGAATTCTTGAAATCAATGTGGCATTAATACCAAGGGTTGCCTCCAGGTCTTCAAAGGTAATTTCACCATTTTCAACAGCCACTATTTGGCGGCTGTTAAGTCCACAAGTTTTGCCACGCACAAAAAAGTAATCAATCGAAGTGATGCCCACAGGCTGCAGTCGATGAATACCTTTATATAATGGGATACTCGTGATTCGAAGCGACTTTCTACACTTACAAAACGAAACGACCTCATCAAAACTATAATGACACAGATGCGTCATCAAGCGCAGACCGACGCAACTTCAATTATCGTGTGAATATTTCCACCGTGCGTCCTTGGTCACTGTGACAGCATCAAGTACACATGTGTATCTTGATTATGTGAAAAGATTACGTGAAATAAAATAAGCTGTGGCACCCGACGGAGAACGAGAATGAACACGCACCCGCACACAAACACATTCCCATATGACACGTCGTCACGCGATCGACTCCTGCTCCACCCAGTCATTCATCCATCCATCCATCCATCTCGTCCTTCTGTTTTCTCTCTTCTTCCACCAATGTCAAATCTTTCTCATTCAGTCACAGCCCGTGCACATGAAAATTGGCTGTTTCTAAAAGTCACGGTCCACCGGAACCGAATTACGTACTTCCTGTGAAGTTACCTCACCTTTTTTTCTCCTGACCGAAATAAAGCCTCGACGTCAATATAAAAAAAAAAAATTTTCACAAGGGACAACTAGGTTATTCGAAGGGCTTCACATACTCGGTATTCCCAAATAAAAAAATTGTACATCTACAGATCCAAGAAATACTGCACATCGCTCCCCGACCGATGACTTGGGAAATATCGTGCTGACAGACTGATGACTAACCTGGTGTCTGAATCATCAAACTGATTCGAAACAACAACAAAATATCGAGAAGCTGCGAGTGGAACAAACTGTATGCCTCAACGATAATTGTAATGCAAATATTAAAGCTGATGGATCCAGGTCATTTGTGACTAAGGTAAATCAAATCTTTCACCGAACTTGAATGATTTTGAGCTGTTTTCGCAAAAAAAAATGCTCGTTAAAATATTGAATGCAAGAAAGAACCAATGAGTGAATGAATGTCAAACGTAAAAAATCAGAATGTCATAAAAAATTGGTACAGTACTGTAAACCATGGCTTTTCAACCTTTTTGAAGCGTGTACCCCTTTTCATCCTCTGGAACAGTCAGGTACCCCCACCACTAACTTAAAATGCGTGTTTAAATCATGTAATTGACCATATTTTGTAACATTTCCTTGAAGCTTTCTTAATACATTAAAACATAATTTACTCCATCAAATCTCTCTTGTCATTCCCCTTTATTGACAAAGATGATGCATCAGGCAAACAATGTATGTTAATTATGGACTGTGCAAGTTTTGAACCAGTGAATGCTTTATTTTCTGTGAATTTAAAATACTTGTTCCATGAAGTACAAAAACAAATTAGTTCTCAGCATGTTATTCTTGGGCCAGATAACTTTATTTTTGCACCTTTGGTTCATTGAGAAATTGATTCATACTAAATTATTTGCCTCCCACACCTTCTACATATAAATTAAGTGTATTGCAATTCAGCAGGTTCAGCATAATCAAATATTACATTGAAAAAAAAAATGAAGCACTGTGCCTTGCCTCCACATTGACCAGCCTTATTAATACTCATGTATGTCAGAGTAAAACTGTTCATCATAGAAACACCTAGTGAATTCACTTGTCATTCATTGTAGCAATAAATTCAGGACAAACTCTATTTTTTAAAAATACAGAGAAGCTGCATTATTTTCCAAGTGAATTTCTTGAAGATATTTCTTGAGTGTGAGAGACAATTTTTAGCTACCATCAAGGTGTGATGGAATTAATAATCATCATCACTCATTACAATTCAAAGTTCAACATAAAATATTTGAATTAAGCTGCAGCAGAAAATGCTCAAATAAGTAGTTGTCAGGAAAGGAATCAATTTGCTGAGAAAAGAGTAAACAATTTTGATGAGTTTTGGGCACTCAGAGGAATTGTTCCAACCATGCATCTAAATTGGAAGCACTGCAGAGTTATGAATAAACTGTTGGGTGCTGAAGTCTTGGCATTTGTGCATTCTTTGAGAGCCATTTTTCTGCAAACCAGACTGAAGCTTGGCAAGTTTTTGGCTTAATGCTCTTGCTTGCACAATGGCTGATTAATTTTGTGTATCCAACACGTTTGTCTCTGGCATTATCCAGAAAGCTGAAAAGCTTGAATTTTTCTTTTCCTATAAGAATTTAATGTTAGGAATTTTCAAAATTCATGATAATGTTTCTGGGAGACTCAATTTTTGAAAAAGTTTTGTGTTTTTCATCATAACTCTGTCAAACCTTGATATTTTTTAGAGTTTAAACTAAGAAAACATGGAACCCTTCACCACCCATCTTACCTTCTTTCAATTTTGAAGTTTGTTGCCATAAAACCATTTTCGTAAATTTTTTAAATGTCAAAATTAGGATGCAAAAATTAAAATATTTAAATTTAGCTAACTATAATTTCTTTAAAATTTGATCAATTTAAAAGTTTATTGCAGGGTTAGATGCACACTAAAGTTTTAAAAATGTATATATTTTTAATGGGGGAGAATGTTGGAAGTTGAATCAGTTAAAAATAAAAATGTGGAAAAGAATTTTTCCAATTTTCTCCTGATTTTGAAAAAAGTTTTGAGTTTTTCATTGTCAATCCATCAATTTGCAACCTTTTTAAAAATGTAAAAAAATTAATGTAGCAAACACCATGATGTTTGTAATAAAAGTTTTAAAACTTAGTTTGGTTGAATATTGAATGTTTAGCAAATTTTTGAATTTTGAGAAACACAACACAAAAATTCAAAAATTTCTCTTTAGCTCACTATAGTTTCTTTAAAATTTACTTTATTTCAAAATTTCTTGCAGGGCCAGATGCACAATACATGTTTAAAAATTTATGAATTTTTAAGTCATGACAAATTTTGTAAAATGAATTAGCTGAAAATTAAAATGTAAAACAATTTTTCCCAATTTTGAATTGATTTTCAAAAATGTTTTGCATTTGTCATATCTCACTCAATTTTGAAGCTTTTTAAAAATTCCAAAAACAAAGATTCAGAAAACATTTGTGTGCCTGCAAGATTTGAAGAAATTTGAAAATTGAGTTCAAATTGAATTTTTGAAACATTTCTAAAGGGAAATGTAACCCACCTGCAAACCTATCTGGGGCTCTGTGGGAGGGAGGTAAGGGGCAGGAAGGATGGGAGGGCTGGCAAAAATTTAAAAAGTGGGAACCTAGGATAGCAAGCAGACACTCAAGCAATTTTTACCTCCACCCTTCTGGTCAGAACACCTAGGTTTTTTTTTTTTTTTGGCCGACAGTGGTTGGCGTACCCCCTGGCAAGCACTCGTGTACCCCTTGGGGTACGCGTACCACCGGTTGAAAAGCCCTGCTGTAAACCACAGTACAGTACAATTCCCTTACAACTAATTATGTTATTGTATAACGAATTTTTTTCGTGGTCCGAGCAGTTTCTCGATAGAGAGAATAGTGTACCGTTGTTATACAGTGACAAACTAATTTTCCTCTATAATCTCGGTATAACACATTTATGCCTTGATGATGTGTGGATGGACTCTACACAATTTTTACCAAGTGACAGAATATGGATATATGAGAAAAACAACTTGTGCAGGATTGAAAAACCTGTAAAAAATAAAAATAATCATATTTTCGTGCCGAAAATTTAGCACTGCAGGAAGTAAGAAGCTCATATCAAAATTAATTTAGATTTTTTTCATAATAAAGAGATGGCTAATTTTTTTTATGGAAAAGCATGCTTGGAAAGATATTGCTCTATTTCGGGTGATGTACAGTTCTCAAAAAATAAATGTTGCTCCTACGCATTTATTCTCTGTTTGCTTCAGCTCAAACTTTAGTAAGCTTGGTAAATTTCTTTTCAAACAATTCAAGAAAGGAAAGATCTCACATTAGATAATTGCATTTTCATTATTTTGAATTTTCTCCATTGTTTCATCAAAAAAATTTTAAATGATGCCAAATTGCCAATTCTCCGCAGATCTGTTGTGGAAGTCCTCCAAAGTCTAAAGCAGTGTTCCCCCAACCCATACAGCCAGCGGACCATCACCAATCCACAGAAGATTTTTTGTCAGTCCGCAGGAAATTTTCAGCATAATTTGCTCGTTAGAAGTACCAATGAACTCTGTTATAATTATCTAAACTTTGGAAAGACAATGGCAGTTGAAATGATTTGATGAAAAATAAAAGTTGGGGTTTCTCCTAATATCACTCATTTTTACCCACTGATACAAATTATTTTTAATTTTTCATTCTGAGAAACCTTCGTTCAAGCCCACCTTTCTAAGTTTTGAATGAAATTCAGCTATAGCTGCTCAACTAAATTGTTGCAAGAAGCAGACACTTTTATATAACTGCCACAAAGTCTACCAAGCAAAAATTGTTCAACTTTGCAAAAATTTCATGAAACTTCGCCAGTCCACAGAACATTTTTCGGGAATTTGCTGGTGCGCGAAACATTTCATGGAAATTTGACAGTCCACGGGCCCAATAAAAAGGTTGTTTAGCTCACTGCTCTAAAGCATTTCATAAGTGTTTACCGTATACAGTAATTTCAGTTCTACATGCTGCAAAAACCATGAATTCGATTACAAAGAAATTCTTCTAGTTCTGGGGAGTTCGCTGTAACGAGATTTCCCGGTAATTCGAAACTAACACGAATCATCTGCAGCAAGGAGTGAAAATCAAGAAGAACCACTCTACCACGAAGAGAATTCGACATGAGAAAAATAAAAATCTTTACCATATGCTGCGTTACGTCGAAGAACAGACGGTGCCCATGAACCAAACGGAACCAACGTGTCAAATGTCAGAATCACCTAGGCTCCAGCAGAATAACACACACAAAAAAAATCAAGAGTACAACCCTGCGGTTTGGTTCAGCAGTCCTCGCGGCTTCTGCGATGGTCATTCATCTTGAGGAAGGAAGGGCAAAGTGAATGCCCGAGGGACATGCACAAAATGTTCAATAAGAAAAAAAAAAGAAGAGATGTGTAGTGGGTTTATGTCTCTGGTGGCATTGTTGTCCAGAAAGAGCTGTCATCTCAAGGGGGGAAAACCTGCTCTGAATAACACCACTTTTCCAAAAGGAATGTAGCCAGAGAAAGAGCACCAAAGATGAGAAGAAAAAAAATTGACATTCTTCCATTCGATCACTGGATAAATTATCTGTTCCTTGAACCTGAAAAAAGTGAGAGTAGATTAGAAATGAACACGTAACGCACAAGGTTTACAAAACTTAAACCGATTCATGCTTGAAAAGTGAATCATGACCTGAAAACAAGGAATTGGAAAATATACTTTACAGTGGACCCTTGTTCTACAAACTTGATTGGTTCCAGAAAAAAGTGTGTTAACCAAATTTGATTTTCTCACAGACTTAGATACGGAAGAATTGAATCCGTTCCATGAACCCAAAAGGCATTGAACATTTAATACTGCATAAAAATTCATAATCAGCAAATATCATCAGATTAATTTGCTACTGCATCTTGTATGTGACCAGAATGTTTTTATAGTTATCTGGAGGTAGCATTGATGATAACGAAGATAAAAAAGCTTCACATTCAGAGAAACACTAAGTGATGGATACATGTCAGGTGAAAATTAAATTTCTTCGTTTTTTTAATGTTGCAAGTAAAGATCAAACAGAATTTTCTAACGATTGAAAAACTATAAAAATCAAGCAAAAAGAGCAGATGATTCTGAACAGAAAAGCATATGAATAATGTAGCTGAAACACATTTCAAAACAGAAGATTACACATATAGTAATAAAGTGAAAGGAGGATGGAATTTTCATATCAGTGCAAAGGTGAATTAGTTAAAAGTTAGTTTGTGCCATGAATTTTAGCCTAAAAATCAAATTTAAAATTCTCAAATTCCGAATTTTCCCCAGAAAAAAAGTTAGTTTTTACACCAAAAATGTTTCAACTAAGCAGTTTGTTAACTGAGGGTCCACTGTACACGGAAAATGACAGTGCAGAAGAAAACCACAAAAAAAATGCGTTCTTTTGCGATGAAAAGGAGCTCAAAAGGCAGAGAAAGAGCACAAATCTTCTTATGTTGTTCACAGATAAGGGAAAAAAACAGCCTAATTTGGATTATGAATTATCGTGAATTTATTATAAACTTTTGTATATTTGTGAAAAAGGCTTAATTTATTCGAGGCATCAAAAATTAAAAAAAAAACTTTTCCACCTGTCTAGAAATAGTGGTCAAGTCCCCATGTCTCGAAAAATGTTCCACATGTTCGGGGGGATTTTTTGAGCTTCACCAGTCCAGAAGTCAAATCGTTCGTACGTCGGGGCCTCACAGTCCACAATTTCGTAGCTAGCTCGAGGTTTCTGACTACAACCTTGACAATCGTGAAGTTATCATCATTTCCGAATCACGTACAGGAACGTGGGAAGGAAAGCACAGCATAGCACGTGTAATCCGAAACGCTGCGACACGTGTCGAAGCAAGCGGATACATATAAAAAAATAAAAAAAAGTCATTTCCAGGTGTGCATACACAGTTTAGTATTGTACTGTACTGCACACTGAAGGCGACTGCGTAACTCGCCTACCGTGAACAACCAACAGACAACATTTCTCTAGAATCTGAGTGACAAAGGAGCTCATCGTTATTCCAAAAGCAATTTTACCTTGAGCGCATGGCTCAACTACAGTATATGCTTCCGATAAAAAAGAAACAAGGAACAACAGTGGGATGATTAATTACATTGATCAGGAGAGGCAGAAGAGGAATTATAACTTCCGTCTTTACAAAAGATGAGGTCGCACTTCACCACGCTAGCGTCTAATCATGTGTATAATAACATCAGGAAATATTGTACTCATTCTCGCATGGAGAAAATGCTAGCGAGATAAATTGCATCCGTGTGTCAATTTCACACAGGTAAAATAGACTCAAATAAGCCAGGAAAAAATGTTGCTGGGAGCATCAACGCAATGGAAGATCAAAGTGAAGGATGAAAAAATAAAGTGAAACACAAAAAAGAATAACAGGGAGATCCATGCGATACATTTTGAACCAATGCCAGGAGGTTAACAGTATTCAGTCCGACCTAGAATCGCTTTCATGAGTTCAACGTCATGTTGGGACCATAAAATTCGCTTTTCTCTCAAGACAGAATGCCAAAAAAAAATTAAACAACTTTTTTTTTTTTATCTTTCATAAGAACCGCACATTCCTGCTCGGAGCTGACGTGGAACGTAACACCAGAAATCAGACAATGACGATCGAAGAACCTCCAAGTTCAATAATCAACAAATTGAAATACAGTAAGCTTTTTAGCGGGATTGTTAGACCATCCAGTCGGTCTCTCAAGAGTTAAAAGCCACAAGAAATAATTAGGGGCTCAAATGAACTGTTTATTGTATTACACACTGTACTGCTGGCTTTCGAAAGGATTACGTGAAGACGAGCGTCTGGATGTCCTGGGTTCATTCGAAGAAGTGACCTGAATATCCGAGCTTTGAACTTTTGATGGCGTGCCAAGAAAGGGACGTCACATGGACGTGGTGTGTTGGTAGTTTCGGTGAAAAAAAAAAAAAAAGATATTCGGGAGAAGAACTCGTCTTTACCCCTCAAGAATATGGAGGGGGGGGGGGGGTTAATGCATTCATTTGCTTCGAACTTGAATTGAAAGCGCGCATATAGTTTTTTCTCTAAGTTCACTTCTACAGTCAACCCTTGATTTAATACTGCACCACAAGATGCACGAATTCCCCTAGTAGTAATAACCCTCCGAAGAGTAGAGTAATCAAGGGAAACCCAGATTTAGTACCAACTCACTCGGTACTGGAAAAAAATCTTGTCCAGATTGAAAAATAGGCCAATATCGAATAAATTGAGGCATTTGTTTCAGGATATCACCAGGTTATTACTTGGAAGCACGTGTCCATGCTCTAATTCAATTCTAGAATGCCTTTTTAAGTGAGTGCTATTATGTATTTGGATGTTCTCCTCATTGAAAAGTGTGTCCATAGCCGGAATGGTGTCTTCACAAAACATCAAAAATCACTTGACCTGATTTTGAAATTGCGTGCTTGAAACTTTGAAAGGTTGATTCAAAACTTCAAGAAACAGCTATGCTCTTTTACTTGACATAATATGGGCAAAAATGATACACAGATGGACTTTGCCTACAACAAAATCGAACAGACCAGAAAAATTTCACGTAGAGAGAATTTCATCGTAGAGAACCAATATAGCATAAGAAAAAACCCTATGAGACTAAAAAAAATCATACGGAGAATATTGTTGCAGATAAAATCATTGTAGAGAGATTCCACCTGCATATTTTGTATTGCAGTTGAACCTCATCAACTCAACCCTCCTACGTCAATTTCTGTTTTCAAGCCTGTTGCATTAAAAGCCTCCCCAACGTCTCCATGAAGGAATTGAAGAGGGAACATTTTCAATATACAGTTCATATTTCATACAGTGAGCCTTTTTATAGTGTCTCAAAAAATATGAACAGTGAAGTAGATTTTGGAGAAGTTCATAAGTAAATTCTTTCCAACTCAACTGATCCATTCATGCATGTTCGTTCTTTGAAATAAGAGAAAATTCCGTCTACCGTAATGTCCATTTGTAAGAAAGGCATACGTTCTCACATTAAGTCAAGGAATAACGAAGAAATATGTCATGCTCTGTATTCTCTTGAGCATTAAATTCTCCACTCAGAAAGGTTTTCTTCTTTTATGAAGTTTGAATGCTGCACCGGTTAGATTTTTTCTTCATTTTTCTTCCAATTATCGAACAATTCGTATGCTGTGCATGCACAGAAGCAAGGGAAATCATTAGTTATGCTGAGATTGCAGCCTACAATGAGTTCGTTAAACGGATATTTTTATACATAACTTGGCGCCTATCGAGAAACTGCAGGGGGAAAAAATCATTACACCCGGAAAAATCGCTGAAGGGAAATTCCCCTGAACAGGTTCCAGAAAAAAGGATTCCATACGAACCTCTCGCAGATAATTCTAAACACGAGCGGCACAATCCAGTCAATTATCTTTGATCGTTCATCAAAACTACATTTTCCCCTGAAACCCAGTTGTTCAACGTCGGGTTCCACCACCACCCAACCGATGCACGCTTGCTCGAACTTCCAGACAGGAAAGGCCATTACCCGCGGTTCAGAGTTCAAAAAGAAACGAACAGGATGGGAAACAAGCTGACGAAGGTCGAAGCGTCGACCAGAACCGGTTGGGTAGTAAAAAAAAAAAAAAAAACATGACCCATCGTAAGCTAGACTTCCAAAAAATAAAAATAAACGGGACAATTTCATCAGCTGTTCGACGCACACGGATCCTCACACACTGTTCAGCGAAAATTCCGAGAGGAAAATATTCCCAACTTTTTCACGCCACTAGAATATACAAGTGCAACGTAATGCTTTCGTATTCAACACCAAGGGAGAGAGAACCCGTTGGCTTTTCCGACAAAAGCGCCGCTTCGTGGATAACTCGAAGGGAATTTCTTTGAGTCATTCACAGGTTTTATTTCTTAATTTTTTCGAAAAGCATTCAAGAACAACCTTGAGTGGATGGTAAAAAGCAGATAGAAGAGGTCGGAAAGCCGGAAAATCCTCCCATCCCTAATACGGTACAACTTCTTTTACTCCAACTTTCAGGGACAAGTAAGAAAATATGAGTCAGGAAACAAGCATTTTTGTTGGGGAAAAGAAAGAAAAATTGCAGGAAATTGAAATTGTTGATATGCTGGGATTTAAAATGTTAAATCGCTTTTCATATGAGTGGACATGCAGGATGCTGAACTTGAAGGAAACCATTCATTAGCCAAACAAGTTTTTCCCTTCTGTTCAAAACACATCCAGTTACATTTTCATTACTCTTTTCTTTCCTGCATCAAAACAATATTCGCCAGAAGGTCTCAGGAAATTCCAGTCTGAAATGAGTTTAAAATCCTGAGTCTGAATACGACAATTTTTTTTTTACAGTAAGTTTTTCATCATTCTTGAACGGTTTTACTGTAATTACAGAAAATTTTAAAGCACTGGTGGAAATTTAGATTAATTTTTTAATCTACTAAATTTTTAATGAATTGTTTCTTGGAGAAATAATACAGGTACTTGAAATAAGTTGAACATAGGAAGGTATTGGACTTGAGGAGGTTCCAGTTATGGAAGTTCAACTGAATTAATTTTCATGTAGCTTCATCACAGACGCGTTTCGTCTTTTTTGCTCATCCAGTAAACAAATGTAACTCATTCTTCAATTATCCTTTCTTCGCAGTTGCGGTCGGCCTTCCTTCGACAAGGATCGCTATGAAGGCTACGAGGTTCATCATTAGCATTGCCCAGGTGTTTCAAAAGTAATTTGCGCTGCGCGTCCTATCTTTCCAAGCGTCTCGCCATACGATAATTACCGCTTCCACGTTCATGCCCACCTCCCGCAATTCACGGCTCAGACAGTATGAAAAAGTACCTTTCCGACTAGGAAAACGATTCAGTACGTCAACTTGATTCACCTCAGGGATTGACAATAGGACCAGACCCAGAAGTCATGATCACAAGGGTTCAACGATTCCGAAGCATCGTTCACGAGAGGAGAGAGTTGCGAGGGAGAACACAAAAACGAACAAACTTCCACCAGTGCTTTAAAATTTTCTGTAATTACAGTAAAACCGTTCAAGAATGATGAAAAACTTACTGTAAAAAAAAAATTGTCGTATTCAGACTCAGGATTTTAAACTCATTTCAGACTGAAATTTTGCGGGAAATGGGCAATAAATACAGTACCCGTACTGAAAAGTGCTTCCACGACAGATAATTCAAGACCTATCATAATTTGGTCTCCCTCACGAAATGGATATAAATTTGTTCTTTATATATGGTCATTGCATCAGTGCGAAGTATGGAATGTGGCACACTCCAAAAAAAGTTCTTTTTTTCACAGGACTTTAGCGACAACCGCAACAAAACGCCGCCATTCGATAGCACACAAAACGGTCCTTATCCTTTGCCCAGAAAAAGACGAGAAAAAAAAAACTGGTGCGATAAGGCATCACTTCGTCACATAATGAATATTTCATCAGGGGTCATGCGCATTACCCACAAATAGAGAGTGAGTGAGCCTGCTTGCCAGCTGCAGGAGGCTAAATTTAGCAATTCCGAGGTTCTAGCCACATCCAATGCTGGAACCCTGGCGCCATCGACCACACTCGATGGAGGGTCGATTACGGAAAAGACGTAAAGCAGTTCACGGGCCAACAACGAGCGAGCTGCAAACTCGCGTCTCGGGAGCCCTTCCCTTCTTGAAAGAAGCCAAGTCACAAGAGCTTATTGTAAACATCAAAACATTATACTGTACACATCTTCCCTTCTTTGCCTTGTACTACGAACGTAACACACGAATTATTTTCGGGAAACAGTTTCTTCGCGAAAAAAAATCCATTCATTTTTGTGCGTGACACCACTGAACGAGAAACATTGATTTATTCGCCTTTTCCAGACTGTATGACTATTTCCCCGGGATATTTGGAATTGAATATTTTCGGCCGCAGTCTTTAATTACACAGCACATCAAGAATTACGCAAGAAGACTACAGCATAAACCTGCCAATACGGTATTTCGATTTGACGCACCAAAAGGAAGCAATTTCTGCCAAATTTGTTCGCATACAGTATTTCATATCAACGATGCAAATAATTACACTCAATTCTGGATTTAGTGTCACAAAGTACCCTCGCACAAATCCTTCTCGGTGTTGCTCTTGTGGGAAACCACAATTTTGTGCCACAAAGACATCCTTGTCCTGGATGAAAAGTGGGCCAAAATCAAACAAATCAAGGCCTTTGACTAAAGGATACCATTGAATTACTACTGAAAATCACATGCCCATGCTAAAATAAAAACTCGAGATACATTCGAGAATCTGTTTCCAAATTTCAAGTGTTGAAAATATTTTTGCTGCTGCATGTTCATTAAAATTGTAAAAATGAAGCAGGCGCTTTTCTGGTAACATTGGCGATTCCTGCACGATGGCACTTGACACAAAACTTGCAGTCAACCAGAGCTTTAAGAAATGCCTCTGCTCTTTTACTGGACACAACATGCGTGAAAATCTGATTGATTCTGAAATTCTATGCATTTAAATACAGTATAAAAACATACATTTCAGATTCGAATTATTTCTTGTGGCCCCCTCTCTTATAAAAGAGATATAGTGGCAAAAAAAGTATGTGTATTGTACAATCTTGTTTTTCGTACAGTAAATCCTCCAACAGAAACTTCCCCTCGAACGATTCCCTCAACTTAGTGCCACAAAATGTGTCCGGACAAAATTTTGCACCACTAGAGATTTGAATCTGTCTGAAAATGGTGCTGCGAGATTTCGAACAATGTCATAATTCTAATTTTAGATCACCGAACTATATTTTTTCTCATCCTGCGAGCAACCTTTATTTTAGACTCTTCAATTGGAATGCTGGACATTCACACCCAAGCTGTAGCATGATCCATGTAAGGGCCAAAAATTCAATTGTAACAACACAGTCTAACCTATAAATCAAACTTCGATGGACCAGGAAAAAAAATAGGTAGGTTTTGAGTGAGGAAAGCAAGCATTACTGTATGGAGGAAAGAAAAATGAATCACAGGAAATTTCAATTGCTGACATTCCCGGCCTTGGATTTTTTCCTACATGAGTTGACAGGATGCTGAACTTGGAGGCAAGGGTTCATTTGCTCAATTCATCTTTCACTTCCTTCCAGAACACACATCACTTACATTTTCATTGCTTTTCTCTTTCCTGCGTCAATAAAAAAAAAAATAGGTAAAAGGCCTCCAGAAAATCCACATTACCGTATGGAGGTTTGAGGGGGACAGCCTCAAGTTACCGAGGTTTTTAATGCATTGCTTCTGAGGAAATTCAGACAAGGACTTGAAAACAAGAAAATTGAGACACAGGAGAGTTCGAGTTATCAAGGTTCAAATTTAATTATAATGAAAAATCAATGACCGTGACTGATGAGCCACAAGATAAAATTTAAAAGCCAGCAATTTTTTCCTTTCTCTCGTGAATACTGCACGCCGAAGCTCACCTGTCTGGCTGGAATCTCCCCGAAAAGTTGACGGGAAAATAGTGCTCTGCAACCCGTCGGTCCGTCCACGAGTCCGCGTCAATGGGAATGTACAACTGCTCAATGTTGGTCTGGTAGTCCAGTGTCCAGTAGGTGGAGCCGGCAAACCCCAGCGACATCACCACCGTGATGGACACGACCCACCAGGGATACATGCCCACGTAGTGTCCCAGGGTCCGCAGCAGGATCGTCAGGGCTTGCGGCACCACGTCTCGCGACGGACGCAGCTCCAAGAGCGACATGATTGCCATGCTTCTTCTTCTTCTTTCAATCCACCAGCACTCTCGAAGTGTAGTCTCCCCTTATCTCTTACAATCACAAGAGGAGGAGGAGGGGGAATTTTAACATAAATAGAAAGGAACACTCGTTCATTCATTCACTTACTCACTCGCTCACACACTCAGACTGCTTCTTCGTTGTCGTCGTCGTCGCGCGCAAACTCTTGGTCACACTCTACTCGATCTCACCCGAACAGCGCGGGGTTCCGTGCGGCACTGATGGAGACTCCATCTCACGACCTGATCCACTGACTGCCGGTTGACGCGACCCGGCGCCCGCTGCGGGCAACCATAAACTAAAAACGAAAGAAAACAAGGATGAATAAGAACTCGAAAGAGAGAGAAAGACAGGCGACCAAAAGGAGAGAGGGGGGGGGGGGGAACAGACCAAAGAAACCCAAANNNGGGGGGGGGGGGGGGGGGGGGGGGGGGGCAACAGACCAACGTAACCCATATGCAAACGAGGAACACCGCTGAACTCGCCACAGCGCATTGACCCGTTTCTTGATTCTAGCAGTATCTCACACTCACTCCACCAAGTCCACAACGCGCCGATCGAGACACCAACAATCCAATGAACGACAACATATGAGCCTGGAAACGAAAAATTGGCTTTTCTCCTGATAGCTTTTCCGACGTATGTTCACCAAATGAAAATAAATTGACTTTTTACATTCAATTTCTTCAAGACCACATTTCTAACATTCCACAACATCTGCTTTATTGGTTCTCAATTCTTGTATAAAAAAAAAGCAGAAACTTTTTTAAAACCTCCATGAAGTCTTTCAAACAAAACTTCTTGAGGCTGCAACAATTTTATGAAACTTTGCCAGCCCACGAAAATGTTCGTGGAAATTTGCCAATCTGAAAAAAAAACAACAGAAATTCGCTGGTCCGCGGGTCGAAAAAGGTTGGGAACACAATTTCATCGTATTAAACAAAACCAGAGAAAATTGGGAGACTAGCGAAGTACAGTACAGTACTACGCGGATGAAACTGGAGCGAGTTTCACAGATGATGAGATGGGCTGAGGTAAAACGTCTCAACTCGTTCTTACAATCCAAGCACATCAGTGGGATTCCCCCAGATGAGGACACAATTTGTGCTTAGATTTTGTCCCTATATGTCAAAATGTCCGCACGACGGTATCACATTTTCCCTCAGAATTCATTCGGAATGTGTTTAATTGTTTCTCCTGTTGATCAATGATTGGGAAAAAGCCCTCGAAAAAGAAAAGTAATGGTTGGTTCATTGCTCAAGGCGTTCTTCAAGACCCGATTTCCCATGGGAACCTATTGAAGATTGTTCAATTTGTTCAGTATAAGAAAAGTATACGATACTTTTTCTGAAAATGAGCATGGCAAATTCAAAACCAGAAATGAGTACAGTACAGTAGGAAGAGAACATTAGTAACTAATAAGTTTTAATCAAAAATTACGAAAAACATGCAAAATTAAAAGCAAGACGGAAGGTCTTATTCCATCAGTATTTGTATCGCCCTAAGCATGATATTTTCAAATCTGATTTGTTTCCCATAATCCACAATTTATTTTCATGAAAACGTAAGATTTTGCTGATCAGTTAAGTTTACAAGGAAACACATTTTATAAATGTTTCCTCAATTTCACTAGACAAAAGTTTGTATCTTAACAATCTTGAATCAGGTTCACTGTTCGAGGTAAAATGGTGTACAAACCCTTATTAGTTACGCGTTGTTTCTTACTCAACGCGTACTGTACTCAAAAGGACCCACTGCAACCGGGAATTGATTAAAATTGGAAGCTTCTCTACCCACAGTAGCCATTCCACAGAGCTCGATGAACGCATTCATTTCTAAGCTTGTCTTGAAATAGAGCATAATCACAATTTTCAATCAGACGAAAAATTAAGACCAGAAGCATTTGAATACGAAGACTCGAGGTCACACGGAAGCAAGAATGTCGTGAATCTTCTACAAGCGATGCAAATCATACGTTCCTGATGCTGAAGATAACGGGATTGGAGCATAGTACTGTGTAGCTTACCGGTAAGGATCATACATGCAGATGCATTTCCCTTCATCTTGACGCGAGCCTCAAGTCAAAATAACAGATCATAGTACACCACGGATGGCAAAAATTAGGATGATCACAAACTTATAAAAATAAATTAAACTGAAGCTCAGTTGGAAAAATTAGAGCTCAGAAACTCTCAAAATACAAGTAATGATCAGAAGGAAAAAAAGTAAATCCTCAATTTAGTGCCATTTATCCTGGCAGATTTTGTGGCACTTCGCGAGGATGGCCCTGAAGTGAAGGCATTCTATGAGAGGAACATGAAATGATCTTGTCTACAAGAATTATTAGAACACCAAGCCTTATTTCATGAGGGGAAAGCCACAAGAAGTAGTTTGGAGCTCAAAGGTTTTGGGTTTTACACTGCATTTATACATATTAAATACGACAAAATAAATTAGACAATTACACTTATCATATCCAGTAAAAGAACAGACCTGTTTCTCTGAGGTCTGTTCATGTTTTATATCATGTGCCTTCATACAAGATTCAGCAATATTTCCAGAAAATCACCCACTTCATAAAAATTTTAATAAAGGCAGGTGCCAAGCAGCAACACAATTTTTTGCTTGAGTGTAAATTCAGAATTAGTATGTTCAAATTTATCCGCCAATTCTTTAAGCAACCGTGAGTATGTGATTCTCAGTAGTGCCCCTTCGGAATCTCCAGAAGAATGCCTCAATTTCTTCGATTTTTGCACATTTTCATCCAGTATATTGAATTTTTTGCAGTGAGTCGGCACAGAAGTTGGGCTTCCCTTGAAGAACACAACAGAGGAAGATCTGTTCCAGGGAAGTTTGTGGCACTAAGCAAGGACAGTACTAAATCAAGGGTTGACTGTACTCATTTTTTGCAATGGATTGAGGATGTGCACAGAAAAGCTTCAGGAATGAGGAACATTTTTCTCAATAAAATGTATTCTGAAGCCGTGGCTTCAGACTTTTCGCACTTTTGTATTGGTGATTCGATAAGAAATTTCTTTGTCAAAGAAAGGTGCAATGTTCGCAGGCAAGAAAAAAATGTCTGGATCCGCTAAAAATCTACGAATTTACAATTTTATTGTACAGAAGACTGCACACCAGTTCCCCAAATCTCTGCAGCTGCTCTTGAATACAGTGGAATGCAAAAAAGGAGGACTTGATTTAATTTTCGACTAGAACTTGGCTTTCAATGCACTATGATTTCAATTTTAAAAAATGCATCACAGCATGGTACATTATTTCTTAGCGCTATTTCGTACAAGAAGGTCCAGTTAACAGCAGTGTTCAAGCAAAAATGGGGCCCCAAGATGCACACGTTCGTTAAAAAACTTTTCTCATAGACTTGAAAGGGAAGAATATTGATTAGTTCTCCTACTGTTCATCAAAAATTACAGAAGGAAGGTCTCCAAAAATTGAATAGAAGTGTTTTTCTCAACTTCAAGATACGAAAAATAAAGGTGCAAAAGAAAACAGCAGAGAATGTGATCCTTTGGCATCAGAACGAGTTCAAAAAGCAAAGAACAAGAATAAGTCTAGCTACACTGCGCACACATGATCAAAAGAACACGAAAAAAAGAGGCACAAGTTGGCCTCTCAATGGTTTCGAATTAGGATAACTCTATAATGAAATATATTTTTTTTAATTTGTGAATCTATATAGCTTGATCCATTCGAAAGATATCAAAATGTAGAAAACTAAAAACATGTTTATACTTTTTTCTTGTTATACACTACATACGATTTACAGTATAATTTTTCCGGAAATGTTGAAAAAGGGGCCGGATCTCAATAAATTGTCCAGATTTCAGGGATGATTTATACAGTACCTTTAAATCTCGCCAAGTCGAATCGTCCGTATATCCGGGCCCCGATGTATTTAATTCTTTGTTGAATAAAAAATATGAAAAAGCTAGAAATATCAGGGTATATCATATACGAGTAATACGACACTTACATAAAAAAAAATTCGAATACCGTACATAAATGATTGATAAATTTTCACAGAGTAGCCTGGACTTTCTGAACAGCCTCGATGTTCCTCATCATTTCACAAACAGAAACAACTCTATCCATGAGCTCAAACTTCAGCCAAAGGGGCTCCACACCACAGAACCACTCGGACCGACCTTCCTCCAAGGATTTCATCAACTTACACTTGAATTCCAGGAACCCACGTCCAACAGCAAATTTCCACTTGGGACTATTGTCAAAAAGCAGATGCAAAATACTATCCATCACATCGGATATCCAGTCACAGTTCCTCCGATCGCGGAGACGCAAGAACCTCAACAAATGTGCCTCGAAAAAGCCGTGGCACGGAATCCAACCGGGTTCACAAATACTCTTCAAAAAGCAAGCAACGCCCGCTCGCAAAGCAATTCTTATCTCGTTGCCACGAGCTGCACGAGAACACTGAACTACAAACTGGTGCAACTTGAAACCCGTGGGATCCCTCGGGGTCTCCACGCGAACGAAGTTCTCACACCCAACAACAACTCGTGCAACTGCGTCCACATCGAACACGTGCTTCGCCTCAATTTCCGAAAAACCATCAGCCGGTACTACGGAATTCACTCTGCAAAAGTCTCGGAGCTCATTATCCAAACACCCGTGCAGCACGGCAACTCCCGACTGCTCACACAACAAGAGCAGCGATTCATCCATGCGTGTACACGTAACTAAAAACAGCACTCCTCGATTCAACATCGATTCCAAGAGTCTCCGAAAGCTGGAATGCTCGCACATTGAAGGCTGAAACGCGGCGAACTGCGTTTCTACATCACTCAACTCGTCCGGAAACTCGATTACGACACAACGCAGCACTTTCTCCACGCATTCACGAGTACAGTTTCCGGCTGTGAACATGAACCCAGGAACAATCCTGGTTTCACGAAATGCATCGCGAACAAGGAGCGCATCCAAATTATCCAATAAAAACTGCGCTTTCTGCGGAAACGAGTCGTTCCAGTTCCGACCGAAACTTCGACTGAAGAAGTCCTCCAACAAAACCCTGTTCACTTCGTTGAATTTACTCAACTGCATCTCGAAAACATCCAGTATACTCGCCGAAACTTCATACCCTCGTAATTCTGTTTTGAAGTCCGTGCAAATTCCACTCCACGCTTTCAAGTCCACGTTGCATTTCGGCAAAATTTCGAGAATCGCGAGCAGCAACCACTTACTCCCGTCGTAGCAAGAATCGCGGGTTCTTCGAGTTGCTGAATTCACGATTGAGCACAATGGCCAATTGAATTCATCGAATATATGTGCGCCAATAGATCGTACGTTTATACAGCTGCCGCTCGACACAACGACGTCGCGTCGATTCGGACCGAATGACGTCCTCGCAACTTTTCTCATCTCGTTCAACTGGTCCCAGTCGTTTTCCAGCTGCTTCCGGGAAAGCTAGTCAGCAAAAAGACAGTAGCACTCGTAATATAAAAAAATTCCCGACCTTACATGCGAAAAGAACCGGCAGATGTTTACGCATGCAGGAAGTTCGTCGAAGTGGGCTCAACATGTTTTTTATGGCCATCAAAACCAAAATTATACCATTTTCAAGGTTCAAGATCTCATTTGCAACATTTTACAGTGAACCCATTGTACAATTCATGGCACTGATTTGTTCCAGACAAAAGGTTTGTTTACAAAATTTGATTTTTCCATACACTTCAATTGAAAACCAACTAATCTTGCGTCCCTGTGGTCCAAAATACAAGTGAAATTTTCATTTTTTTCAATCAGGACAAACGTCCAATCAGAATGAGTTACTCCAGCATCCCGTGCGTTCACAACGTTTTGTAGAGCTGAATGGAAGTATGAATAATGAAAACAACACTCAAAAAGCTTTACATCCAGAAAATATTCACAGATGAGTAAAATAACTGTCACCAGAAAATGATATGCTAACTTTACAATCCTCTAACTACAGAACAAATTCAGCAGTTGAACTGAGGAAACAACTAGAAGTAACTGTTCGGAAGTGACTGTGTCCACAGCTGCTTACAGCTGGATATCAAACGTTCTATTGATTCTTCTCAACAGCAGAACATCCTTGGCACACCCTCATTTGATAACTTTTGTTGAGCAAACTTTTAAAATGTTTTCCAAGTTTTCATTCTGCCTTTTCACTTTTCAGCTTGATTCGTCCATTGGCACTGCCACTATATTGTACCCCAAAATTTAATGTCATTGCCTGGAAACCGAAGTTTGTCAGTAAAATTTCGGTTTGCTCACCAAGGAATTTTTCTTGAAGGAAAAAAAAGTTTGCTAACCGTGGTACACTGTGAAGTACTCTAATGCTGCAAGAAATTTGCAGAAATCTTCATCAAGACACGCGATCTCGCACACAATTGAAGGACTAAAAATGTAATTTACCACAAAAGCTTCGGGATTTACGATACACATTTCAACCAGACAGCAGAAAGGGACGACTCACCATCAATAATTTTTCAGGATTTCACTCGAAGTAAAATTAAGCGCTCCAGCATAAGCAAAAACACTGCTCACCCTCACAAGCAAAAAAAAAAAAAAAGTAACCACATCTGAAAGCGAGATGAACAAGCTAAAGCATCACATACACCCACGAAAAATAAAGTGAACGACATAGAAGAAAACACTTTTTTTCCAACTGACGAGTCATAAAAAATGTAGGATATTTTTCTATCTTTTACGGATCATCCCGATTTCTCGAGTATCACAGGGGAAATAATCAAGTCTTCAACTTGCTGTCGTTCGACGAGTTTCACGTGCACCAGAAAACAAAACGAAACAAAAAACTAAAGGAAACCACCGTAAATTATGTTCACCTGATGAAATCAACACCAGCAAACGTCTAAAAGCGGATACTAAGGAATTGTGGCAGAACGCATAGCTTTAAAATAACTCTGTTGACCTTGGTTCAAATACATTTTAAAATGTCCTCGTGAATAGAATTCTCTGAAAATGCCAACTTTCTTCGCATCTGTGACACAGACTAGCAGCAAGTACAAGGCACGACAGGATGTTGGAAAATTCCTTCTAAGCTTTTAAAACTAGCCTCAATTTCTCATCCATTTGTTGGAGCTTCTTCATCTTGGCAAACTCGTCACGCTTGCGCTGAACGTCGAGAAAAACGGCCAAGAGGTCGTCAACGGGAATGGGCACTAATTGTTCAACCTTTTCTTCTTGATCACCGAGCGTGTCCCCCGCAATTTGATGCGGAAGCCCTTTGTTCCCTGGCAGACAATCCAAGCGGCGGCGAAGAATGTGGAACGCTTCGCTTTGTGGTAGCAACATCAAAATCCCGTATAAGGTTTGCACTAGCACTTTGCTGTGCTTCGGGTGGAGGAGATGCAGCCGCAAATCTGAAACCAATTTCATCCGTTGACATGGAATGCCCAGCGAGCCTTTTACGTTTGAGAAACTGGCTTCGCAATGAAGTGCAATGCACGAACCCTTCGAGAGGCTGAATTGAACTTTAAAAAATATTATACATAGCTTTTTCTCCAAAAAAGTTAAATTTGCAAACTTGAGAATTTTGAACGATTGCCTTATAAAAATACTGTAATTAAAAGTGAAAATATCGGTGGTCTACAACCAGGCGGTTCGAAGTTTCTTTTTTTTTTGCAGCCTCGCTGGAAATTTGCTTCAACATAATACAGTATATTCAGCAAAGGTAGTAATGAAGTCCGTTATCTTGAGCTGAACTATAGGGAAGACAATGGTATTTGAAATTATCTGATGAAAAAAAAAGTGGGCTTTTTCCTTAATAAGACCTTCAGACAAAGTTTCACCAGCTGGAATAAATTATTTCAAGTATGCATTCTAAGAATCTTTCTTGAAGCCAAGCTTTCTAACTTTTTGAAGACATTTCACTACAGCTGCCTCATTGGTTCTTAACTTACAATTAGCATTTCCAACATGCTGACCACAAAAATTGTTCACTATTGCTCAATCATTCAGATACAAAAACCACTCGTTGGTAACGGTAAACGAGAAGCAATTTCTCACATGTAAAAATCGGCGATTCGAGAAGCTGCACCAGTTTGTCGACCTCCTCCAGAAATTCCAGAGTAACGTCCAATTGGGAACTGAAACACATTAATCCGTAATACAGTATTTGTCATTAGGAAAAAGTACGAACAGAATTACTGTAAACTCACAAGTGTTCGATCAATCGCATTGCATGCAGATAATTCTGCGACAGCAAACAAAGAGCGACTGCAGCAGCAGGACAATGACACCAACACTTGTACAAACAGCAGAACAGCTGACAATCATCCTGGAATTTTAAAAAATGAATTGCTGAATGCCTGAAAACCACTCTCACGATGGAAACTATCGCAGAATTCGCAATAATCAAGGGATTTCTGGAGCAATTTAAAAATACTGTGGGACCCCCACATAAGAACGATTCGATTTAGGGACACTTGAAACTAAAAGATCAGCAAAGAAATCTGGAAAATGTCTCGATATACGGAAACACCCAAGATTTCTAGAACAGGAAAATACTGTATAATTTTTATTTGATATCTCTCAAAAAAATTGAGTATTTATATTCATAAAGTATTAAAATTATGAATACCGTGAGACCCCACGAAGCGAATGTAATTGGTGCTCGGACCTTGTTGGAGCTTCCTTACGTCGGATCACGTTTTCCCGTGAACTTCGAAGGGAAAATATTTAATTGGTTATCCTATTCATCAAAAATTGGGAATGATGTCCACAAACACTGAATAAATTTTTTTTCAACTTTAAAATACATAAAATAACTGCGTAGAAGAAAACCACACAGAATCTCACCATTTGGCATCGAAAGGAACTCAAGAAACAAAGAACATGTCTATAGCTATACTGTGCACAAATGATAGAAATAACTCTTCAAGTAATGGAAACAACTCGGGGCGAAACTGTAATTAAGACACAATCTTAATTGTTAAAACCTTCATTATAGAATTATATACTTTCTAAGCCTTCTCTGCATATCATGTCACGGCTAAAAATGCACAGAAATTCCTTTCTGATTGCTGATGAAACTACGTGACGGGCTCGAAAACTCTGGAGGACAATTCCAACGCAAATCCAAGCCATTCGTTCGCTGATTTGCATTAATCGACCATATCCAAAGGAGAGAAAGCGGGCAATGATGGATATACAGTATACATATACAGTATATGCATATATATATATTGTACATAGAAGCTCACAGGGGTGCGAAGAGCCTTGAGCCTATTCCTTAAGTCGGCCAACTCTGGACTCGTAAAGAGGATGGTATTCAAGGTCTTGACCATCATGCCGACAAATTCCAAGTTGTCGTGGCGCTGCAGGGCCTCTGCCACCGTGATGAAAATGTGTTCGGCACACAACAACATGCTCAATTGGCGAATGATCAACGAGCCTCGTCGTTCCAGCAACTGCGGATCGAGTCGCAAGAGTTCCACAACGCAGCAGGCGAAATACGGACTCAGATTAGGACTGCGTGCGATGAGCTCCGGCAGCCAGTCCGGGGCGTTCGGGAACGAGACGTCCGACAATGGCCGTTTTCTGCCCACCGGGTCACTCGAAATCTTCGCTATCACCTTCAACGCCACTAGTACAACCTACGATGCAGTGTCATGAATTAATATGCACAACAACAATGATGATCAAAACATCGGATGACGACGTGCTCATCTTATCTGGTGGGCTACTACAATAGCGGAAGATTTCGTCATCTCCCGCAAAAAGAATATGGCTTCAAATACACAGCTACGGTAGACATCACATTCTTTCGATGAACGTTTCAGCACGTTCTATCCCGGCATTAGGGTGCATACCGGCTCCGATACCAATATAGTCCTATAACAGACTAAATTCGCGAGCATTTCCTGCTTGCGATATCTTCTAACCATCAAACCGTGAAACGTTTCAACGTACAAAGCGTGTTACACGCATGGATAAATAAGTACTACCGTATTTTGAACACGGAGCATAGATTTTTTATCGATTGTTCTACTGACGGTATAAACCTTTTTTTTTAAGCGTTCGAGCGACACCGGTCAAATTGAATAATGTACTGTTCTTCATTTCGCCCTTGATCCTTAATGAAGAAATAATGATACAGTATGCAACAAACAGACGTGAATTTCAAAGTGATGTGATCAATGAAATGCGACATACTTCATCTTAATTACTGTACTACCGCCTGGCATGCAATTTCTTCCTCCAGCAAAAAGGGAGTCAACAGCATTTTTCTGATACAGTGACATTTAGTTAAAACGAACTTTCCTTCAAAAATAATTTTCAACGACTAATTTTCATTCATAACCTCAGGATAACATGAGATTGCATGCATAGGCCATGGAAATTTTCAACAAGTGGCCCAACATAGGTGAACCCAACTTGTGCATAACTTGAATACTTTCAGCAAAAGATACGTTCTTTATGCAAAAAAAAAAGCATCACATGAGGCACGAAAAACTGATGAAAATATTTCTAGCTTTATTTTAGAATTTAGAAATGGTTACTCTTTTCAAGGAGAAGTATGTTTTGAAGGATACAGTAATGCTCTTTCCAGGAGACACGAAGTTCATAAATCATTACTGCTCTTCTTACAGATGTACATTATTTTCTATTTGTTTCAGCTTATACAGTACTTCCGTAAGATCCGTATATTACAGTATTTTGAAAAATTTAAGAAAACAGAAGGTCTCAAATGAGAGATTTTAAATTATATTATGAATTTTCTCCATTATTTCATTAAAAGAAGCTTCGAATGATAGTAATTTTTTAAAAATCTGTTGTCGAAGTACTTCATAGCGCTTCGAATCAGTTTCGAATAACCATGAAGATCATTAAAAGAAAAATTTCTCAGGTTCGTTCGTAACGAACCTGAGATTTGTTGAAACGAGATTTTACAGATTAAAAAAAAAAGAAAACAGGCGCAGACATATTCAGAAATAAATTCGGAATTCGGGAAACTTACTTCATGTTCTGGATCGGACAAAGCTCTCAGGAGAGCCGGGAAAATGTCACTCATGTGCAGGAATGTCTGGTTGGGCATTGTGACCAACAAGTGATGAAACCAACGCAAACACGCCAACTCCGTCTCAGTTCTCGGACTCGGAATCTCCTTGGACAACACGTGTACAATGGCGCTCACGTCCAGCTTCGATTCCTCGCAAATAGACACACCCTCCAACTCGATTTTCGTTCCTTTAACGTCATCTCCGGCAGTAATCAAAGCCATCACAGCGTCGTTCAAGCCACTCGCAGTCGTCTTCACCGATAGTGATTGCTCACTCGCTTCGGAAATCGCGGGAAGAACAACCGTCAGAATGTTGGAAGCGGAAGGAACCATTTGTCGGCCGCTGAGATTCACGAACTCCTTCAGCCAGACCAGTGCAGTGTACTATCAAAGCAAGCAGTAGTCAGTAAGTTCGAATTTTGGAAACATTTTAGAAAATTCGATGCAATGAATTAAAATCGAATTATAAAAAAATACCATTATGTAAATGTTTCCAATAAAACAAACTTTTTCTTAAATCCCAATGGAACGCCGACATAGAGAACATGTTAAAAGAATCTTGTTACAACAAACTTCCCAATTCCAGCATAACACTCTTTAACGGAATATAGATATTCCAGGTAGAAATGTCCTAAATAGGGCAGTCGCAGTCTGAAATTTCCAATCCAAAATGTGACCGAGTGATTATTGCAGCATGCCTGGAAGCTGTAATCACTTACAAACATGCTTACAAGTAGTTCCACGCATCAGCCTACCACAATGAAGTTGTGCGCAACTGATGGAAACCATGATTGAAGCTAATTATATTCAGAAGATAACTCAGTCTTTCAAAGAACCATACAAAATCACAGAAGGCCAGAAAAGCAAGGTCTAGGTTATAGCAATCTATAGGCAGGTCACGTGTTGAACTTTTTCTAGGAATTCATTATGCAAATTTTCAACAAATTATTCCGTACAACAAAATTTTCTCAAGTCCCCAGAAGTTTGTGGCATCGAGATTTTACTGTACTACATAATGCTCGCAAAACTTCGCAACCTACATTAATGTGACGCATCGGAAGGCGCGAACAAATATTGACCGCGATGAAAAAATACGGTATGCTGAGTTGCACGGCGTCTTAATTTTAGTCAACAGTGCTTGTCTGACACAAGGTACGAGGAAATACTTTGAATCTATACCTTGACAGAGAAAACCAAAATTCCGATTGAAATCGAGCAGAATGGAACGAATTCCTTACTCGCAGAAGTTCATCTTTTGCGTCCGCATGTGTGACTAGGATATTTGTCATGGCCGAAAAATCCACCTTCTCTGGAGTTTTGAGAATCCTGTGCAGGAATTCCCCCAATAAAGTGTCACACCTGATCAGAAGTACAATGCATCTCAAATTAGTCAACGGTATAAAATAATCGGTAATGTTTAGTTAAGTTTATCAGCAGATGGGTAATCTCATTTATACAGCAGTTTGAGGCCAAAAAACATTAACTTTACAAACCTGTGATTATTTCAACACTTCTCTCTAAAACAATAAAAAAAGGCTGGTTTTCCCAACTCGAGAAATCCCCCAGTCAAATTTCCATGTGGGTGGGTACCTTTGAATTCGTTTGTATCATATTCCAACAGGAACTTTAAATTCGATTCCGAGCTTGCTACCAGAGGCATTTCGAGCTTTGACCATCGTCCCCAGACGATGTCTTTGTATGCAAATATATTTTGCATACAAATGAACTTACATCTTTTTAACTTCCGGCGAAGAGTCAGATAACATCAAAAATAACCCATCCAAGAATTCCGGCAGAAAAATCAGCATATCTATATCCGGCACGGAGTCCAATACTGATATCCACGAAATTATGAATTGCCTGGCGAAGGGATTTTTGCTGTAAATGCGTTCTCTCAGCAACGGGATGAATGCCACCAAATCAAATGAAGGAGTTTCCGTCACGATGTCCTGTAACAAAGATCAGTCAAGCTCTCAGAACGGGAAAAATTCTGTCTATCACAGCATAAACGCGTTAACGAAAATGTGAATTTCTTCAACGAGATGAAGTAGGGATCTGGCGTCCGTTTCATCGATTTGATGAGTTGCACATCAAATACGCTCCACCTCGTTCAACCGATAAAGTACGATAGGGCATCGAATCCCAGAGTACATCTTCCGTCAGACATTCATGTTTTGAACATAGAGGTTTATTACGACAGATGCACTTCTTCACAAATCCGTTGTCATACGCACCTTCAGAAGTCTGTCGGATAATTCACTGGCATTCTTTACGTGCTGGTCAGGATCAGCAATGAGTCGACTCAAAATTGAGAACAATTCGTTGAAATGAGGAAGAATGCTTCCACGGACCACCTTCACGACGTTGTAGAGAGTTTCGCAGGCTGCGTAACGAACGCGTGAATCAGCATCATTCAAACACAGCGTCACGGGTCTCAGCATTTCTTCCATGAACTCCACACAATCCTAAAGAGAGAAATGCATGTACACCCACCGGCATTTCTTTTTGAATACAGAAGGCGGAACGAGGGTTATTTCTGTGTGAATTGATTGGCGGGGATTGCACCGACAATAATTTAGCAAAGAATGAGATTTCGCGAGAAAGGCACTCTCGAAAGCACATCAACGAAATTACGCGGTTCCAATTTCACTGCATTTCACAAGACCCTTTTATTCAGTCACGGAGAAAATTCTCCAGTGGGCTCTTCGAGTTGAACGGTTGTTCTTTTCAGGCTACTTTTGGAATTCAGTAGATTCAGTTCGCAATTTTTCCGCTTCAGTCATTCGAGCAGAAATACCGATAAGTTTGGGACAAAAAATCCAAGTCTGAGTCTCCCAAGTGTTAGAACCTAATTATCAAAGCAAAGTTGTACCTCTTATGGACAGAGTGGTTCAGAATCTCCATCTCAGAAGATTTTCGTCCATTTTAAAAATCTCCACAAACTCGGAAGCGAGTTTTTTTTCCAGCTTGGAGCTTTTCAGGTCTACTCGACTACATTCGACGTATGGAAACGAACGGTAGATGCACGAACCGATATCCTTTGCATGCTAGTGTATCTTGATGTTCGACATTTTTTCTTTAGCACCAATAACTCACCTTATTGAGTCCAATTGCAGTGCTTGCAATCCCCATCAAGCCTCCTCGTCGTTGGTTCAGGTTTTGAGAACCTGCAAACTCTTTCCCTAAAACAACGAGCAGTTTCCTGATCAAATCCTTGTTGTTACTAGCCCAGAGATCTTTCACCATCCTGTAAAAATTGAACGAGAAATTAATAAAAATTCGGTATTGAGGCTGCAAAGAACTTACTTTTCTACTTCTGAAGACGCAGCTTTGCGTTTTTCATAAATTTTATCCTGCAACGCGCGTACGCACGCCGCACTCAACGGAGCATAATCTCTTTCCATTTCTGCGTGACACTTCGAATACTTCAGTTACGAATCTATCAGCACTTGATTAATGGTCAGGGAATTGAAAAATTAATGGTCACGGGAAATTTCAAGAGAGGCGCTCATTTCTTTAACCGATTTCCCATGAGCGGGTGAACGGAATTCTGGAAGGAATTCTACAGGAAGGTTCATGAAACGGTGAATCCCCTTTTTCATTGGAGTAGGTTTCGAATGTCAATGAAAGCGAATACTATGCTGCGAACATGAGTGGAACAAGAGGTAGGAAGCCGAAGAATAAAAAAAATGATCGTAACCTCGTACTCCAAGGCAACGTGTATTAAACCCAAAGGACGAAGATCTGGCATTTACGAAGACGAAACCAGGAGAATTTTCCACACGGTAATTCAAATTGAAAAAAAGACGTAACACGAAAACGTATCGTCGCGCTAGTACAAGAAAGAAACCAAAAACTTCCGTTGTTTCACGCACACGACGCTTTACAATTCCCCGTCCTCGTACTCGTAATCCTCATCATGCTTCTCTATCTTCAACAAAGGTTCATCTTTCACAGAAGCTTTGGGACGCTCTTCTGCTTCATCAGCAGAATCACTGGATTCGCCACCAGACGTTCTGGTCCTATTCTCTGTCCGTACACATCCATTTCCTCGTTCCTTCAAGGAAACGGAAAAATCTGAGGAAGTCCTGGCATTTTGCTTCCCTTCAGCTTTCCTCGCCTGCGCTTGTATGCCCATGATCTCATCCAAAGACTCTGTACCATGTGGAAATGATTTACATGAGCACACCATTGGATTGTAATGGAAGACCTTTCCACCGCAAAATATATTACCGGCAAGCTTGGCATGAGAATCGTCCGCAAAAATGCCATCCTCTTCATTCATGGCGTCGTCATTTTGTTTGCCAGCACTTCGCCTCCAACTTGCGTGCATGTTCATCGACATCTCTCGCTCCGCACGAGCTTCGGCTCGTGCATCAACCTTTTCGAACTCTTCCTCAAGCCGTCTATGTTTCTCCGCTACCATGTCTTCAAGCATAAACAGAGGAAATGAAAACATCGCACTCAACTCGTAAACAAGGCCTTACCATCGATTTCTTTACGCGACGCTTCGAGCATCTTTTCTGTGGCTTCCGACATCATCTTTGGGAGATAATAAAGAGGTGGCGAGGCGCTAGTCTTTATAAAATTTCTCAGAAGCTTCTGTTGCGTCTCCCATTCTTTCACCTTCAAACAGAAATGCAATCACATAACTTCAATTGAAAAAAGGAAGAAGGTAATGTGAACCATACCTCTTGCAACCGATGAAGTTTAAATTCTATTCTTCGAATTTCCTGCTGCTGTTTACGGCGATCGAAAATCAAGTTTCGCTTCTCTTGATTCATTCGTTCGCGTTCAAGCTTACTCTTTTCTTCTACTTTCTTTTCTACTTGAGCTCGTTTCTCTTCTTTCGTTTTAAGCTCCGTTTCCTCTCGTTGAAACTGACGCAAGGTACCGAGGAGACAACCGAACATCCGACGATTGCGGGCATTGGTTCGTGTATCGCGCTCACCATTACGAATGGCTTCCTCTCTAGTTCGCGCTTCATTGCCAGTTTTAACGACACTTGAGGAAAGAGTTGGTTTCTTTTCCGCAACTTCTTCCTCATCTCGAACTCTTCTTTTGAAAGGAGGTTCCGCATCACTATAAAAATGCTCAGTGTTACTGAATTTTTCCAAATAATTACGGACAGCTTGACACACCCTCCAAATCCTCGGGTTTTTCGATATTCATCCGAACCCCCAACCGCAGCAAATACCGCATTAAAAGGACGCTTGAAACCCGATTCCAAGCCAGCGAAATTTCCAACACGATGATCTTCTTGATTCAGTCCAGTCTCGCGCCTAACAATCGAGGGCATAAATGAGCTGATGCAGCATCGAATGATGAAAAACTGAAAATAGACGAATCTTACTTCAGATCATCGTCGAATGCCCCGGAATCGTTGAATTCCTGCGGTGCTGGTGCTGGAACAGGCCCCAACAGCTGATGCAAGTTCTCCTCAACCCCACTGAGTTTCTCTCTGGCGCGATTCAACTCAGCTTGCAGTTTACCCCCAAGAGGATCGTCCAAAAGCATTTCTGACATCTGCAAACAGAGCATTAGTCAGAAAGAAAAAAATTTATCCCTCCAAAGTTTTTCGGGTCTAGTGTACTTTAGCAATGCCAGTTAAACGCACTGTGCGCGTTCATGCGCGCGTCCATTTTTCAACCTGTGCTGCCCTCTATGCGTACTTTGCTTTCGTACAGCTTGGGAACCAACGTGGACAACAACCCTGGCAAAGACGAAAGAGTGACTTCAAATGCTACATCACCAGGAACTAAGCAGCAAGCGCGACGTCCTTTCTTTGTGTGTCAGTGCGTCTGGGAAGAAATTAAAAATTTATTCTCACATTTTTAACCCACTTGCTGCTGGGTTTAATTTTTATTCACCGTCTTTTCTCTAATATTTTCTAGAAAAAATTATTTTCGATGTCCAAAGCTGAACCGAATCGGATCTAAATTTGTGAATTTTCTGATTGTTTTCAACATATGAGCACTAATCTCATACAGTGCTAACACAGTAAACATTCAGACAATTCACAAAATGTGGAAAAATCATTAATTTCTGAAACCTTTGTTCATTTCTTATGATTGATGATTATTCCAATATGAAGTTGTCCAATACAAGTCAAAAATTTCCGTCCAATTCTCGTCAAACTTTTTTTAATTCACACTGAACTTACACATTTTTATAAAATTGCGAAGAAAGAAATGAGTAACTAAAACAGAGCTTGGGAACTATTTTATTTTATTCCTCAAATACAGTTTACAGCAGGGTTCCACAACCTTTTTGGCCCGCGGACCGGAAAATTTCAATAAAATTGTATGCAGAATGCAAATTTTCAACAAAATTTCTGCAGACCAGCAATGTTTCATAAAATTGTTTCAGACTTGAAAAAGTTTTGCTTGAAAGACTTGACGGCAGGTATTTAGAAAGTTTCTGTTTTTTTCCCAAAATTTCAGTCAATAAGAGCCAACAAAGCAGCTATATTGGAGTATATTCAAAAAATTTACTTCATCATGTGAAACTTTTTCTGAGTAAGTGTTGATAGGAGAAAAGCCAACATTGATTTTTCATGAGATATTTTTAACTGCCATTGTCTTGCCAAAATTTTAGATGAATATAATGTTATGTCCTTCATTGCTACTTTTGATCAATGCCTGAGAAAATGTCCCGCGGACGGGCAAAAAAGTTCTGCGGGCTGGCGCCGGTCCGCGAGGAACACTGGTTTATTGTACAGTATACTTCAAAGAAAAGGAAAGAACCCAGAAATAAAGTAACTCACGTTTGCGATGGGTTCTCCTTCGTCGACTGAGATTTTCACGAAGGCTTTTTGAATGTCGTAATGCACAGCGGGATCCTTTGTTACTTCGATCAGTTTGTAAAAACTTTCACTGGCGGAAGAACTGCAAATTCAATCAGAAAAGATATAAAAAAAGAGCTCGATCAATCCATTTTTTTTCATCGTCGGGGATAAAAAAAAAATTTATCAGAGTCATGGTCTATGTACAATACTCTATATAGTAGCTATTACAAGAGCTAAGCTTTCAAAATGTTATCTAAGTAGAGTGCGCATTGCTAGCTCGACTTTAAACAAAAATAGAAACCGAGTTGACAAACTAATGACACATCGTCCAATGTCCAATGCCCGTAGATTTGTACAACCATCAGAACCGTCAGTTTTTATCTGATTCTTGAGTACTCGATAGAATCTAGAGATTTTTTCTGAATTATATTCCTCACCGAATGTGTTGATACTCTTGATCTATCCTGCAGCTCATGTTCAGCTTTCCGGATGTCAAATCGGAGCGCCAAAAAGTTATTCTTTTTATCTCTTTTGAAATTCTGACAGATTTACCAAATACAGTACAGCGACAAAATGGATCAAGTTTCTGAATGAGAAAGACTGCTGAAACATCCGGCTTATATGCGCAGAAAGGTATTGAATCTAGAATAGTACGATAAAACCGCGCATGCGTTACATATGCTGAGAATTCTATAACATATAATATTGTAATAAGAAAATGAAGACGTATTATTCAAGAGTATAATTGACGCTTGCTTTTGAAAAAGTATATTTCACCAGCTGCGACTGAGAGAATGTATTTGCAGTTAACTAGGAAGGGAATCCATGGATTGACGTTAATTTGACGTTTGTCAGCGATTACGGTAGATCGATTTTAATAATGCTGTCAATTAAATCAAGACGTGATCATTTTCAGCAGGTTCTCTGAATAACATGCCACAGTCATCCCCATTCAATGTATATAAGGAGATCCTGCCTCATTTCAATACTGAATAAGCTGGTGTGGGTGTAAGAATTTTCTGAAAATTATGAAATCTCAAATACTATATTTTCTCCATTAGAACCCTTGGCATTAATATAAAAGAGACAATTTTTCTACAAACTTTTATTATAGAGGCCCCCAATATATTTACAACAGGATTCTGTGCAGCTAATCGGCCATGCATAACAAGTATAAGTGAGTTTTTCCTTTAAATAAATCCTAATTTTATTTTTATTTTCTGCTTCTAATTTTTTATCGGCGTTAAGATTGGTTTGCACGGCGATCCAGTATAAAAAAAGGCAAGGTTGAATCCTCTGCAGCATGTCAATGGGACTCAATATTTCGTTCATGAGTTTTGAAGCTTTAAAACCCAGTCAAAATTACCCTGGAGGGTTAAATGTAATTGAATGTACAGTATACTTAATGCTTCCTGCAGAATATACAGTATTAAGCTATCATCCATTCTAATGGGGCGAATTCCCATCTAATTGAGACGAGGAAAGTTAAATCGAACTGTTTAGACACTCGTACATCTTAAAAAAATAACCTAATAATATAAGCATTATCGAAGCTATTAACCTACAGTCTAAAGAGAAAAGGTGAAATAATTGTAAATTTTCGAATCAATGAACCAGGATGATGCCCCGGTAGAACGTATATTTTTACTGCACGGTATGAGACGTTCATAGCGATCTTCTGACGCAAGTACGGGAATGCACAGTAATCTTGGATTCCCGCGTACGGAAGACTATTCCAGCAGCATGTTATCGGTCTTCTCAGTCCGTCAATTCTGCTTGTGTCGCCAGAAAACTCGGGTCTAGTGTACTTTAGCGATGCCAGTTAAACGCACTGTGCGCGTTCATGCGCGCGTCCATTTTTCAACCCGTGGTGCCCTCTATGTGTACTTTGCTTTCTTACAGCTTCGGAACCAACGTGGACAACAACCCTGGCAAAGACGAAATTATTCTGATTTGAAATGCTTCGCATGAGGATATCCGTGAGAGCTAGAGCTTCTTTCTACCATCATTTGAAACGCATACATTGCTTGCAAGCTTTCCGGATGTAATGCGTTCTTCCCCTTAAAAATATAGGGTCTAGTGTACTTTAGCGATGCCAGTTAAACGCACTGTGCGCGTTCATGCGCGCGTCCATTTTTCAACCCGTGGTGCCCTCTATGTGTACTTTGCTTTCGTACAGCTTCGGAACCAACGTGGACAACAACCCTGGCGAAGACAAAAGAGTGACTTCAAATGCTGCATCACCAGGAACTAAGCAGCAAGCGCGACGTCCTTTCTTTGTGTGTCAGTGCGTCTGGGAAGAAATTAAAAAGGAACCAACGTGGACAACAACCCTGGCAAAGACGAAAGAGTGACTTCAAATGCTACATCACCAGGAACTAAGCAGCAAGCGCGACGTCCTTTCTTTGTGTGTCAGTGCGTCTGGGAAGAAATTAAAAACCATGGTGTTTAAACTTGAATATTTTATTTTTAAATCCAAGCGGGGGGTACACTGTGGAGTCCATTTTTATAGATTTAAAAATGCAGTATATAAAGTATATAAGCAGTATATAAAAATACTGTACATGAGTCCTACACACCTGACTCATTAATAAAACATTACCACTCAGCAAAATACATGACAAAATACATACTTTATATGCAATTGCAAAAAATCCATGACAAAAAATTCATCCAAATACATGACAAAAATCCTAACACACCGATGCTATGTAAGTCCAAACACAGAAATACACGACGCGGAGCAAAGCAATAAAAATACATGACATGCAATTGCAAAAAATCCATGACAAAAAATTCATCCAAATACATGACAAAAATCCTAACACACCAATGCTATGTAAGTCCAAACACAGAAATACACGACGCGGAGCAAAGCAATAAAAATACATGACGCGGCTCAAAGGTTGTAGTACACAACGCGGCTCAAAAGTTGTAGTACACAACGCGGCTCAAAAGTTGTAGTACACAACGCGGCTCAAAAGTTGTAGTACACAACGCGGCTCAAAAGTCTAGAAGTCCTACACACCAGGCAGCTAATAATAATAAAGTTACTTGAATCCATCCATCAGGGAGCAACTCTCTTACTTTTTCTGCAGGGCCCACTTCCACCTCCCTCCCAATGAGGGGAAGCAGAGGCTGCTGCAGGGAGTTCCCCTTTCCCGTTTTTCAAAGTTTAAAAATTTGGCAAAAATTGAATTCTCTATCAAAACTACTTTTGAAAACTTTATATGAAGCACCATGATGTTTGCCACATTTCCTTTTTTAAATTTTGAAAAAGGTTTAAAATTAATCAAATTACAATGAAAAATGCAAAACAATTTTTCTAAAACGTACAAAAATTGCAAAAAATAATTTTACTTTTTAAATTTTAACTGCCATATTTTCCATCATGAAACAAAAATAAAAATATTTAAAATCTTAGAACATCCTTGCGCAAATATTCCTGCAAAATCTTTGAAATTTAGATAAAATTGAAAAAATGACAATGAGCTAAACTGAAAAATGCGGAAATTTTTGAAATTTTCAATTCCCGTTTTTTCATGTTTAATAATTTGTCAAAAATTCAATTACTCAACAATTTCCATATTTTTTCAAGTGTTACATGCGCAATGAAGTTTCCAACATTTACTTTTTTGAAATTTTTGAATAACTTGAAAATTGTGTGAAATACAATAAAAAACGCAAAAACGTTTTAGCAAATCGTACAAAAATTGGGAAAAAAGATTTTGTATTTATACTTTTTACTCAATTAATTTTCAACATTTTTCTGATACAAAAATATGTAAAATCACAAAACTTCACTGTGCATCCAGCCCTGTTAAAAATTTTTAAATTGAGCTGATTTTGGAGAAAGTTTAGTGAGTTGAAGTTGAAGCTGTAAATGTTTTCATCCTGCTTTTCAAAGTTTAAAAATTTATAAAAACAGTTCTATGGCACCAAACATCAAACTTGAAACAGGGTTAGATGTGTGGCAAAGTTTTCCACATTTCTGTTTTTTAAATCACAAAAAATATTCAGAATTGACAGAGATATAGTCAAAAGCGCAAAAATTTTTTAAAAATCAAGACAAAATGTTTTTTTTTTAATTGCACAAGAAAGTTTTTTCAGTGCCTAATTTCAAAAACTTTGTAACAAAAAATATTCAGAATTGACAGAGATATAGTCAAAAGCGCAAAAATTTTTAAAAATCAAGACAAAATGTTTTTTTTTTAATTGCACAAGAAAGTTTTTTCAGTGCCTAATTTCAAAAACTTTGTGTTTGTAGATCACCTGTGAGCATATAACACACAAGACTGTTTAAAATTTTACAGAAGTTGAGACTAAGGTAAAAAAAAGTAAATTTCTGTTCCCATTTTTTCTTCCCAATTTTTTCACTTTAAATATTTGCCAAAAATCAAATTTTGCAGCAATCTTCAAATTTCTTAAAGTGTTGTATGCAAAATGAAGTTCTGAACATTTCCTTTTTTTAACTTGGAAAAAGCTTCCAATTAGATGAAGTTATAAGTAAAAATGTGAAGACATTTTTTGAGCTACCACCAAGTGAAAGTGGGGGAAGAAGAGAAGAAAAAAACCTTCAGCTGTACATCACTTGGCCCTTCTGGCGCCATCCATAAAGGATTTCCTGTGCCAGTCACAACTGGCTTCACCCTCTTTGAATTGCACAGCAGCAAAACACTATAAATGTGTTCTCTAAATGTTTCTTTCTGAACTTGGAAATATCTTCATATTTTACTGAATTACAAGCAAACATACAATGTACAAAATCAGCATTTTTTTAAATTTAGCTATTTTGATTTTCAAGATTTTTCCAAGCTATTTTGATTTTCAAGATTTTTCCAATCAGAAAATTACATAACATTGTGAAATATCAGTGTGGATGTTACTTCAAAATTTCTTTTTGATTTTTTAAGAAACAAAACAGCTAAAATGGGGTATACTGAAAATTGGGGAACTGTTGAAAGTTTTCCCCTGAAGTTTTTGATTTGATGTAAATTCAATAATTATGTAATATTTTCTATCAAACATTTTAATGAGCCAAACTTCATGACATGCAAATCCTGAAAAAGACAGAATTTGAGACATGGGAAACATTTTAAAACTGAGTTGAATTCAAATACAGGATTTTTTCTAAATTTTTATATGCACTTTCAATTTTTGAATTCTTCAATTATGGAAATTTTTCTAAAAACAAAATTTTAAAATGAACCAAGCATTGAGATGCACAACCCTGCAAAAGTAACAGAATTTGAGGCTTAGGAAACATTTTTAAAATCAAGTTAAAGGCAAAAAAGAGAAGTTTTTGAAATCAAATTCACAAGTTATGAATATGTTTCTACAAAAAAATAAGCCTAACTTCAAGATGTACTGACCCTGCAAAAATTAAAGAAATAATCCAGTATGGGAGATGCACACCACAGTTTTCTGAGGTTTTGGTTTTCACTCTATGAAATACATTGATGAATGACTGAGATGATATTGAAAAAATGGCCTCTTCTTGAAATATATTTGGAGAGGGCTCAAAGAAAAGTTTCATTGTTATGCAACAAAAAACAGGACATCAATCAATTCAGTCTTATTTAAAATTCTTATATTCATAAAACTTCTCAAATCATTGATAGCATTCCTCAAGTGTATTTTTCAATTGAAATCAAACATCTCAAATTTGAGGGAGCAATAATACTGATTGACATGGAATTCTTTTGAAAGCATGGGTAAAAAGTAAAGTAATGGATATATTCATTTCTTCAGCAATCCAAATATAATTTTCAACCAAATGCAATGGGTCCCATTTTGCAAGTGTATGGTTCATATACAGGACAGGTTTGTTGATCAATGAGGTTTTGAACAAGCAAATTTTAAATCTGGAAAGGTTCACTGAAATCATTTCCAAATAATTTTGAGAGGGATGCATTCATTGTGGTGGTGAGGGTAGGGGAAGGAAGATGTCAATACATGTAGGACCTGGGGTTCATTGCAGATGATTAAACCCCAGCATATGCACCATTCACAATTTCTGGGCTGATATGGTTTTTTTTTTGGCTTCCACTTTTTATTGAATGGGTCTCAACTCTGACAAAAGACCAGTTGGGAAAGGGAGGAGGCCTCAGTCCATCCAACAAATAATCTGCTGGAAAGGTAACAATTCTGCAGGTAAGCTTTGCATGCAATGGAGAAGATTTGCCTTTTGAGTCCAAATTCTGGAGAAATCCCACTATATTGAGGTGGGAAGAGGAGGGGATCCTTAAATTTTCAACTAGACCCTGTCAATACAAAAAAATACTATACAGGCATATACTTTTTTTTACTGGCTAGGTGTGGCTAAGAAACGCCTAAAATACATGACCTAGAGTCAAAAAAGTGATGTTAGGACAATTATTTTGTGGAGAAGGAGAATTTGACCAGATGAGCTTTCTTGGGTTTCATGCAAGACAAAAATTTGCTGTGTTCCAGGTGTCACCCACTTGGTCAGATACTGAAAGAGTTTCTGCACTTTCTAAATTTTTTAGGTATGGCCTCAGATATCTGGGTTCCAAATCAAAAAGCAAGTGACCCGTGCTCATAACCAATTTTATCTACCTAAAAAGTTTCAAATGATGCCCAGGTGTGGCTGGGCATCCTATTTTTTCCATTCACCCTGATTTATTGGAAATTTTTTGAATCTTTGGAAAGTTTCAAACATGATGCCCATGTGCAGCTGGGCAACCCCCATTTTAATCATAAAATTTTAAAATAAGTCCAAAATTTTAAACATGATACCCAGGTGTGGCTGGGCACCCTGGCAAGTAGGGAGAGTGGTATACTGCATCATGTATTTATCATTCAAGTGGAATACCTGAAGTTTTTCAACCTGTGCTTCTTGTAATTGTTTGGACTTATATTCAATTGAAGCAATTTTTTTAAATCAATAAAAATGGACTCCACAGTGTACCCCCAGCTTGTTGGATTTAAAAATAAAATATTCAATTTAAAACACCATTGTTTTTAATTTCTTCCCACATGCAAAGACACACAAAGCAAGGACACAAAGACACACAAAGAAAGGACACTTTGAGAGATATTGTGATTTGATGTGGATGCAATGCTGCTTGGTTCCTGTGTTACTGTGAGGTAGCCTTTGAAGTCACTCATTGCCAGGGTTGCTGGAGGCGTTGGTTCCGAAGCTGTAAGAAAGCAAAGTACACATAGAGGGCAGCACAGGTTGAAAAATGGACGCGCGCATGAACGCGCACAGTGCGTTTAGCTGGCATCGCTGAAGTACACTAGACCCAGTTTTTCAAAGCGTTCAACTGGACGCAATCAATTCTCAACAAAAATTCTCAACAATTCTATCAATTCTCAACAATTCTATCAATTCTCAACAAAAATCAGTGACCGGACATTATGGTACACTTTCAAACTCCACCCAACTCACTTCCACGCTGCCCCTCCAGAGGGCTGTTCCCTACCACTCCATCCCTCAATGCCGAAAATGAGTGACTTCATGAACTGCGCATGCTTGCAGATATGAATTACATGTTGAAGAATTGTGTAGGAGTAGGAAGATACCGTAATATTCAATACAGTACTTTCCTGTTATCTCTGTACCTCATTCCTAGACTGCACTACCATCCAGACA